>CM060708.1:182883114-183126625 GCA_030686995.1 Artemisia argyi | reverse complement strand
CACACGTTTTGGATATAATTTTTTCTAGATCTTTGTTTTATATGATTCTTGATTGTTAACTTCCACTTTTCAAATTTTATTAGGCTGAAGGAGCTTGTTGAGTATGGTCCTCATCCTCCCCCTGGTAAAACCGGAGCCAAGTATATCATCAGAGAAGATGGTCAAAGGCTTGATCTTCGTTACCTGAAAAAAAGCAGTGATCATCATCTGGAGTTCGGATATAAGGCATGTTTCTTCGTCGTATATTTTGTGGTCCTAATTTTAAAAAATTGGTACACTGTTGATAACTTGCAGTCCTTGCTACTCATGTTATTTTAAAGGTGGAGCGACACTTGAATGATGGAGATTTTGTTCTTTTTAACCGACAACCAAGTCTGCATAAGATGTCCATAATGGGGCATAGGATTAAGATCATGCCGTACTCTACCTTCCGGTTGAATTTATCAGTTACTTCACCTTATAATGCTGATTTCGATGGAGATGAGATGAACATGCACGTACCCCAGTCTTTTGAAACAAGAGCAGAAGTTTTAGAGCTGATGATGGTACCCAAATGCATTGTCTCGCCTCAAGCAAATCGTCCTGTTATGGGAATTGTGCAAGATACACTCTTGGGTTGCCGTAAAGTCACAAAGAGAGACACCTTCATTGAGAAGGTGATACTTCCTAGCTTGTGCAGACTCATTTTCTGTTGCACACTAAGGGGGTTTTTGGTTTGAGGGTATGGGTTTGATAGTGTCTGGGTATGTATGTGGATCTGAGAGAACGGGGTTGATGCTCCCACGGGTTGGGTTTCATCTAATCTATACCCATGCTCATCTCAAATTGTAATTAAAGTATCAAACTCATTACCATAGCAAACCAGAAGCCACCTAGTTGTGATCCTCATTTCATGATATAATATGAGTTAACCCATTTTATGTATGCAGGATGTTTTTATGAACATATTGATGTGGTGGGAGGACTTTGATGGAAAAGTACCAACACCTACCATTTTGAAACCTAGACCTTTATGGACAGGGAAACAGGTGTTCGATCTCATCATTCCAAAGCAGATTAATCTTATTAGAACAGCAGCTTGGCATTCAGAAACAGAAAGTGGACATTTGACGCCTGGTGACACTCAAGTTCGTATAGAGAAAGGAGAGGTTATCACTGGTACTCTTTGTAAAAAGACTCTCGGTGCCTCTACGGGGAGTCTTATACATGTCATCTGGTTTGTTTTTGGACTGCTATCTTGTTTTATACGGTGATTGGTCTGGCTTTCATGTAATTTAATGGTTATAATTTTTCAGGGAGGAGGTTGGTCCAGATGCTGCTCGCAAATTTCTTGGACATACCCAATGGCTTGTTAATTACTGGCTTTTGCAACAAGGTTTCAGCATTGGCATTGGGGACACAATTGCTGATGCATCCACCATGGAAACAATTAATGACACTATTTCCAAAGCCAAGAATGAGGTAAAAGAACTTATTAGGGCTGCCCAAGATAAACAATTGGAGCCAGAGCCCGGTCGAACGATGATGGAGTCCTTTGAAAACAGAGTCAATCAGGTACGTGGTTATACTCTTAAGTTCATGAAAGGCTTATATAGTGTAGATGTAGCAATTTAAATGATTTCTGTATGAATGGGTCTGTTTGGGCTGTGTTCTACCTCAAACGGGTCAAATTAAAAATGTTTAGCTAAAAGGGGGATCCGGAATGATCGAACGAGTGGCAAGTCAGCTACACGTTATTTAGTTTATAAAACCTTCTAAATCGGGTTGTTATCATGATTAGCGCATTAATGATTTATTAGAAGTGGGAAAAAGGTGTTTGCAGGTTAACTGGCCCATCCCATTTTGATATTTTAATCTGTTGCCCGACCTATCCATCTTGACACCATTCATATATTGATAAGTCCATTGACATCTGTTCTTTCAGGTGCTGAACAAGGCTCGTGATGACGCTGGAAGTAGTGCCCAGAAAAGTTTATCAGAAAGCAACAATCTTAAGGCCATGGTCACAGCCGGTTCAAAAGGAAGTTTTATTAATATATCCCAAATGACTGCTTGTGTGGGACAGCAGAACGTTGAGGGTAAACGAATTCCGTATGGTTTCATAGATCGGACTCTTCCTCATTTCACAAAAGATGATTATGGGCCTGAAAGTCGTGGGTTTGTGGAGAACTCTTATCTACGAGGGTTGACACCACAAGAGTTCTTTTTTCATGCCATGGGTGGTAGAGAAGGTTTGATCGATACGGCAGTGAAAACATCTGAAACTGGATATATTCAGAGGCGGCTCGTAAAAGCTATGGAAGATATCATGGTGAAGTATGACGGCACAGTCAGGAACTCTCTTGGTGATGTTATTCAGTTTCTATACGGGGAAGATGGTATGGATGCAGTTTGGATCGAGAGTCAGAAACTTGACTCATTAAAAATTAAGAGAAGGGAGTTTGATCGGCTTTTTAAGTATGAGATCGATGACGAGAACTGGAATCCAACCTATATGCTGCCAGATCATGTAGAGGATCTGAAAACTATTCGGGAGTTCCGTAACGTGTTCGATGCTGAAGTACAAAAACTAGAAGCTGATCGAGTCCAGCTTGGAACCGAGATTGCTACTACAGGTGATAATTCATGGCCAATGCCTGTGAATCTTAAACGACTTATTTGGAATGCACAGAAGACGTTTAAGGTCGATTTGAGGCGCCCGTCAGATATGCATCCAATGGAAATCGTGGAAGCTGTTGATAAGCTTCAGGAGCGGCTGAGGGTGGTTCCTGGTGATGACTTGTTGAGTATTGAAGCTCAAAAGAATGCAACACTGTTCTTTAACATTCTTCTTCGTAGCACGTTTGCTAGTAAGAGGGTGTTGAGTGAGTACAGGCTTACTCGTGAGGCGTTTGAGTGGGTTATCGGTGAGATAGAGTCGAGATTTTTACAATCACTTGTTGCACCCGGAGAAATGATCGGGTGTGTTGCGGCACAGTCTATTGGTGAGCCAGCAACACAAATGACTCTAAACACTTTCCATTATGCTGGTGTGAGTGCCAAGAATGTGACTCTCGGTGTTCCTCGATTGAGAGAGATTATTAATGTTGCCAAAAAGATCAAAACCCCTTCGTTGTCTGTCTATTTAAAGCCTGATGTCAGCAAAACAAAAGATCGGGCCAAGAATGTTCAGTGTGCTCTGGAATACACGACTCTTCGCAGTGTGACTCAAGCTACTGAAGTATGGTATGATCCGGATCCCATGAGTACGCTTATCGAAGAGGATGTTGACTTTGTGAAATCATACTATGAAATGCCGGACGAAGAAATTGACCCAGATAAGATATCTCCATGGCTACTTCGTATAGAGTTAAATCGAGAGATGATGGTGGATAAGAAGTTGAGTATGGCTGATATTGCTGAGAAGATCAATCTCGAGTTTGATGATGATTTGACTTGTATTTTCAATGATGACAATGCTGAGAAATTGATACTGCGAATTCGTATCATGAACGACGAGGCCCCGAAAGGCGAGTTACAAGATGAATCAGCTGAGGATGATGTGTTTCTTAAGAAAATTGAAAGCAATATGTTAACGGAAATGGCCCTAAGAGGAATTCCTGATATTAACAAGGTGTTCATTAAGTCAGGGAAAGTTAACAAATTCGACGAGAACGAAGGGTTTAAGCCAGAAGTTGAATGGATGCTTGATACTGAAGGTGTTAATCTGTTGGCTGTTATGTGTCATGAGGATGTCGATGCATTGAGAACAACCAGTAATCATTTAATTGAAGTGATTGAAGTCCTTGGGATAGAAGCTGTTAGGAGGTCGTTGCTCGATGAGCTTCGAGTGGTCATTTCTTTTGATGGATCCTATGTCAATTATCGGCATTTGGCTATATTATGTGATACTATGACATATCGTGGTCACCTTATGGCTATAACACGTCACGGTATCAATAGGAACGATACTGGGCCAATGATGAGATGCTCGTTTGAGGAAACAGTTGACATTCTTCTTGATGCAGCTGTGTATGCCGAAACAGATTACCTTCGTGGAGTTACTGAAAATATAATGTTGGGCCAGCTTGCTCCTATAGGGACAGGAGATTGTGCTCTTTTGTTGAACGAGGAGATGCTACGACAAGCTATTGATGTTCAACTCCCTAGTTATATGGATGGCCTCGACATCGGAATGACACCTGGACGCTCCCCAATGACTCCTTTTCATGATGGTTCAATGTCTCCTAATTATCCTTTCAGCCCGAGTATACGGTTTTCACCGGGTATGGATGCACAATTTTCTCCTTATGTTGGTGGGATGGGATTTTCTCCCGCATCATCACCTGGGTATAGTCCTTCTTCTCCTGGATACAGCCCGTCATCTCCTGGATATAGCCCGACCTCACCTGGCTATAGCCCGACCTCACCTGGATATAGCCCCACCTCACCGGGTTATAGTCCGACTTCACCAACATACAGTCCGAGTTCGCCAGGATATAGTCCAACCAGTCCTACATATTCCCCCACCTCACCCAGCTACTCACCCACCTCGCCTAGTTACAGCCCAACTTCACCCAGTTACTCACCCACATCGCCTAGTTACAGCCCGACATCTCCAGCCTACAGCCCGACATCACCTGCATACAGCCCGACATCACCGGCATACAGCCCAACATCTCCATCATACAGCCCGACCTCGCCATCGTACAGCCCGACGTCTCCGTCATACAGCCCAACTTCGCCATCGTACAGCCCAACTTCACCATCTTACAGCCCAACTTCACCATCATACAGCCCGACATCACCTGCTTACAGTCCTACTTCTCCTGGGTATAGTCCTACTTCGCCAAGTTATAGTCCTACTTCACCTAGCTACAGTCCAACTTCACCCAGTTACAATCCGTCATCAGCGAAGTACAGCCCTTCTGTGGCTTATTCACCTAGCAGTCCAAGACTTTCGCCTTCAAGTCCGTATAGCCCTACATCTCCCAGCTACAGGTACCTATGCCAATCTCCCTTCTGAAGCGTACTTCTTGTTTACGTGCTCTGTGAAGCATGTCATAACTCGTAGTTTCTACCCGACTATAATGTTAAACGTTGTGATTTTTTCTATTACAGTCCTACATCGCCATCGTATTCTCCAACGTCTCCATCGTACTCTCCTTCAAGCCCTACGTACAGTCCCAGCAGGTATGGCCATAACTCCATATATCTTGTGTTTAGCTTGAGAATTTTTGCTAGGGCTGCAATATCTGTAATGCTGGCCAGTAAGTAGAGGTGGCAAAAGTGGCTGGTTTTGGGTAATGGGTCAAAACTGGTAGCTTTTAGGTCGGGTCAACCCAAATCTCTTTGGTCCATTATTTCTAATTTTCTTAGAAACAGTCAAAAACTAGTGTGTCAAATGATTAGAAGTAGTTTGACTTGTTTCCTTTTACCTAAGTTTTCTATATTAATCGTTGGACCTGTCAGATGTAAAGCCTAGCCTTTTATCAACCCATTTATTAGTAAATGGGAAGACATTGTCATCTCTGCCAGCAAGTTAACTTGACAATGCTAGGCAAACCCCTTAAGGCTGTGTAGGATGTCTTATTTATGTATCCTGCGTTTTTATATATTTTTTAACGTATGTTGATAATATTATATGGCTGCCCATCTAATTTTAACATGCAATAGCCTGGTTTGTATATGATAAACATAAAATTGGGTTCATGGAAATTATAGAGTAGTTTAGTGGATGCCATATGATGTTCCATCTTCAATTGCATCATGACAATGATATATGTGTGTCTCTGCAGTCCTTACAGCTCTGGTGCGAGTCCTGACTACAGCCCAAGCTCGCCACAATACAGGTGATTTCTCATCTCACCTTGGTTTTCATTTAGTTCAGTGTTCTTCACATTTACCAAAATACTTGAGATCCCCTTGGGTACAAAAAAGCACAACTCCTAAAATACTCCAGATATTTTCTTAGGGAGAGTCATCTTGGAATTTACATATTTTAAACGTTAGCGATCAATCTGGTCCACAAGCTTTTTCAATTTTGTTTTATATTTAGGTGTATGATCATTACACCAGACCTTGTATATTAAAATTAGTGACCACGGTTTGTTAATTAATTGTATGTGTATTTATTTCAGTCCAAGTGCTGGATACTCGCCTAGTGCACCTGGGTACTCGCCATCTTCAACAAGCCAGTATACTCAAACGAGTAACAAGGACAAAAATGGGTCACGGAAGTAGAGTGGTTTTTGGTTTTTTTCAAGTGGAAGAGATGCTGCTACTGTTTTGAACATCTTATATCTATCCGTTAACCGTTAGGTGGTTATGATATTGTTCTGGGACGGACATTAACTTCTACTTGTTTGGTATAAATTGAAACCAGACTCTTGTTGTTTTGTTTCAAACAAACTTAGGCCTGGGTTGCTCCGATCAAGTAAAACCGTGGTGATTTTTGTTATATCGATCTGCTTGTACCATCTCCTTAACCAATCTTTAGCGATCTAATTGGTGTTAATGGGGTCTGGCAAGTATATGAGACTTGCGATTAACGTGTAGATGCAAATATCCAAAATATAATGATTCCTGTAGCCAAATTGCCTAAATTTAGTATGTTCCATAGACTGTAAATTGCATTTATCGAGGTTCTACTATGTAGCGAACAAGCGTAGCTTGGTTTATATGTTGCCCCTCTTATGTATGCTTGTGTTATTTTTTACAAGATAGCTTTCCCATAATGTGGTGAAGCTTTCTGTTACAATAGGGGCATTTTTCCATTGCAAGTGCTATAACTCATCATCAGTGTTGTGTTTTTACTAATTTTTTAGGACAACGAAAAAGAGTGTTGTACACATTTAGTTTTACTAGGCGAGTACCCGTGCATAGCAACGGAGGTTCCTAGCGGCAGACAATTAACGATATGCGATATTGTTGTAAGTGTTTCGTATAATTACGTTCAAATTAAAACGTGAAAAGATCAAAATATAATTGCAAATGGTTGTAATATGCGATAATTCAAAATGTTATATGACAACTATACTTGATATATTTAATACGAGGTAACTAAGTAAATTTATTGAAGTTTTGTAACAAACAACCAAAATTATTTGCATACTAATATTACATGCATTTTTGTTATGGACAAATCATTACCTAAATTAGGAAAGTTTGAAATAAATTAGTCACGCATATGGATAGAGGAAAGAAATAAGTAAAGTTTGACGATTATGTGTATCTTTCAAAATTATTTATGCATGTATTTAAATGACCAAGAGATCTTCTATTTTTATTACAGTATGATACAACAACTGTACCCATTCCATCTAAATCCAACATATATACAACAATAGTCAATCATTAAGTATCTCAAATCTTTAAGGTTTACCATGGGGCGTATATGTAAGTAAACCTGAGGGGCAATCATACACTTTGCTATTAAATTAGTTTGACAATTAGTAAAGTTTGACAATTATACATGGTTACATGCATAATTATTTACGTGCATGATTTTTGTTAGTTTGACGATGTTCTATAATATTCCTATTTACCACATCATTTTAATTTTTCAAATGTACAGCGTAGCACAATTCCCACCTAGCTTGCATTACAATTACAAAATTTCCTTATTTAAGTTTTTCAACATTTCTTATTGGTTAGTGTTTTTATCTTTCCACATTTGATCATTTTTCTTTTATAGGTGAGTACCCGCATACCTACAAAAAGTTTATAGCGGTAGACAATTAATGATATGCGATATTGTGATAATTGTTTCGTATAACGTTGAAAGATCAAAATGTAATTGCAAACGGTTGTAAGCGATAACTCAACTCTAGCAAAATTTTTACACTTAACTAAAATATTATAATAACTATATGCCACTATAACATTCTATTGCTATGCTCGAGTACATGAATAATGGGCCATGTAGATATGTGTTTTCCTCGTAAGTTTATGCGGAGATCAAAAGTCTTAAATTAGTAAACTTTCTAATATTTATCCCGAACATGCAAAACCTTTTTATTTTTATCTGTTGCGCTAATTTTTTAAAATAAAAATGTATCTTCATTTATCTTAGTAAATACCGTAATAGCATGAGCTTGCGTATAACTTAGCTGGCCCAAAAAGGCCAATATACAATTATTATTACAACCTTAAATTATTTGTAACATATAACTCCAATCACCACATATAGTTTTTTTTATATGAAATTGTTTTAAATCTTTAATGGTTGTGTTAAGTAAAATAAAAACTCTTGCAAACCAATTTTGTTAAATAAAATATCATTATTGTTTGTTAATTTATAAAATTTACTTCCTGGAGCAAAGTATATGTTTTTCGTTCTTGTTTTCAACTCAAATATGTAAACAATGAGGTCATATAATATGTACTAATTATCGCTAATTCAAGACCAAAAACTAACGCAATATGTTATAATCATGCATGTTCGCATGCATCTTGTAAAAATAAGTATATGAATCATGCAATTCATCGTATGCAACACTCAAAACTAAACGACATTAAAATCATAACAATAAGACTCTTACATAACAAAAAATGTTATCACGAATGGAATTTCATAAATAGAACTATAATAGCATTACATATGAAAGATCCATAAAGCATAAATATTAAATACGGATAATGAGTAATTATCAAATCATATCATGCTATGACACGAAATATGTAGTAGATAAAAGCAAAGACAAATGCAGAGAGCATGCAACAGCAGCAGAGACAAAAGTGGTGGTAGCATCATATTGCTTCCATTGATGAGGTACGTATATTAACTTGTAAACAACAGATAATGGTGAAAAATATGGTTTGAGGGTTGTGGCTTTTATAGATATAATTTGCATTCAAATTTGGAAGTTATTCTATGATATGTGTAAATTAAAAGTGCAAATGCATTCTTGTTTAAAGTTTAAAGTTTAAAGAGCCCATTCAATACTTACTCTTTAAACAACCCATTGAATACTCTTTACACACACTATAACGCATGGCTGTATATTGACTGCATACCAAATTGCATATTGGTTTCCTTACTTATTTTGCATATTGACTTTCCATTAACTACTTTCCTTCAATACTTGGTTGACAACCAAATTTCAGTTTCCATTCACTACGTTATTGGATGACAGATATTTATTGGTTTATTGGTTTCCATTCACAAGGCAACGATTTACACATCAATATGAATTGTTGCCATCAATATGAATTGTTTCCATCAATATGATTCAAAGCTTTCCAGTTTCGGTTCACATTAATTCACAAGGCAACACACAAGGGTAAAATCGGGATTCACATTAATTCACAAGGCAACACACAAGGGTAAAATCGGGATTGACCAAAAGTTAAGTTTTCCACAATTTCACAATTCCACTTTGACCGTTTCTCTATTATAAGTAGTTAAGATTACCATTCCATTGCATGACACAACCACACTAGAGAATTGATTTTTCAAGAGTTTCTCATGTTTGATTCTTTAGTGGTGTTTGTAACACACACTCATCCATTCTCATTCTTAAGGCTATTCCTTTTTCTTATCAGTTGCAACCCTTGGTGTGTTTAGTTTGGGGCAATAGACTTAACATTTGAATGTTGGATAATATTTAGGGGTGAGCAAACAAAACCGAAAAAACCGAAACCGAACCGAAAAAACCGACCGAAACAAAAAACCGATGGTTCGGTTTTTACTTTTTTAAAAACCGAAATATACGGTTCGGTTTCGGTTTTCGTCCAAAAACCGAACCGTAAAAACCGAACCGAACCGATTTTATTATATAAAAATATATAATTAATATAATATAAATAAATAACTAAATAAATCAAATTTATAAGTTTATATTCATTTTGTGGGTAGATATATAATATATTTATCTTAACTTTTATATTTATATACGTGTTTGTCGTGTCGTGTGTTTACTTGAGAATATATATCAATAAATATATAACGATGATCATACTATTTGTATGTTTATTTTCATGTGTGTGTCTCATCTATATGTGTGTAATTATAGAATTATGGAATAAACATTATTATGCTTACATTGACAAAAAAAATAAAAAAAAATAATAAATAAATACAAGTTTATTGGTATGAATTTGTCATGCACAAATATAAACGGTTAGAAACCGAAAAAACCGAAAAACCGAACCGAAACCGATGAAAAACCGAAAAAACCGAACCGCCAAAAACCGAACGGTTTCGGTTTCGGGTTATATAAAAACCGAACATTTCGGTTCGGTTTCGGTTTTAGCCAAAAACCGACCCAAACCGAACCGTGCACACCCCTAATAATATTTACTTCTTTAAGATGACGAATTCCTGTTTTATCATGCATATGGCAACTACATTAGATATGCAATTCCTGTTTTTATGTCACTAAACTGTTTGTGACCTGATTGGCATAAATACTCTTAGTTACCAATTGAACCACATATTCAGTTTGTCTAAGTCGAAGGACGTCATTGGCATACAAACTGTTAACGTTGTAGATGGGAGAACTAAAGAGAGTTGAAAAGGGAATTTTATAATATATTGATCTATCCGAGGCCTCACCTTCAACTATCAGAAGAGCACATGCTGTTCATCCGATCAGAGCTGTCAAGTTAGAGTGGCCATTGTAGACTACGAAGATTATAGTTAGATCCTTGTTGCATCTGATTCTAAAAAAAAGTCAAATATCTTTGAAATGAATGTGGTTCAGATCATAGTTAGATCCGTGTTGCTTCTGATTCTAATTTGTACTACTGGTATACTGTATTTTGTGTAGAATTCGCCAAGATTACATGGGGAGAAGTTTGAACACAATAAGATGGTGTTTAAGCAGAATCATGAAATGGCGCAGAAGAAAGGGTGCAACCAGTCTCAGCTGGCATTGTCCTGGGTTCTGCACCAAGGGCATAACGTGTGCCCCATCCCAGGAACTACGAAGATTGAGAACTTGAACCAGAATATTGGAGCCTTGTTTGTCCAATTATCACCACATGACAAGGCAAAGCTTGAATCTGTTGCTTCACACGATGCTTTCAAGTGAACTAGAGCAGTTCCAGCCATCTTGGCTCTTTCATATGTAGAGACTCCACCATTATCATTGTGTAAATAACTTTCACTTTAGCATACTTGTCTTTCTTTTAGAGAGCAAGGAGGTGATAAATGTCATGACGATCATGCTGTTATTTATCATGAGTATGTCTAGTTATAAAACTGATTTATTTTCTTGGATCATCAGTCACAAATTTGATTTCAACATTTCATAAGTTGAAATATGAGTATTTCTAGTTAAAAACTTTCAGGAACAGTAAATTTTGGTTCGTATTAGTTATCAACTTACTTGAGCAATCTATATGTGAAACGTCCAGTTTCTGATCCTCACTTCGGGCTTGGAATTAAAGCTCTTACCAAATATAATCCTCAAATTTTTGTTGCTTCTGGTTTATTTCAACATTTCGAGCACACTGGCTGAAATCCAGTAATATTGATGTTTGTTCATATTTTTTAACATCTAAGAATTGTAAGGCTGAGAATATGGAGCCAAAAAGTTGTTTGCTTTTATTTCAATTGGTTAAAGAATGAACTGCTGAACTTAGTGAGCCTGAAACAATCGTTTCAGTAGTCAACTGGTGCTTGGAACTTTGCGTTACAAATACAATCTATCATTGTGCGTTTCGGATAGCTTTGTACCAAAAACTAAGTCTGTTATGTGATTTTTGATTCATTTTATGTTTCGATCTAGATGGCAACTGTGCTACTGATTAGTTCGTTCTAGCTTCCAGTGCTTGTTTGTTTCTGTGTTCTGGAAGCAGAAATACACATTTGGGCCACACCAATGGGTATTTTTATTGCTTCAAGTTGACTTCTACCTAAAAGGCATGTGGATTCACATTGGATTGAAGTAACTGTATTAAAAAACATTATCTAATCTGATATTAAATAAAATATTAGGAAATGATAGCTTAATTATGTATTAATTGCTTAATATGAGCATCAACTTGTCTAAGCATCTTTTGATTAAAATATTCTTTCATGTGTTCTTTTCATTTATATAGAATACATCAAATACTGGTTCTTTATTATAATGTCTGTCTGAGAGATATAGTATGGAAGAAGAGTTAATAGTGGCTAGAAGGAAGTTGGGATCACAAGGTTTTGAGGTCTCAGCAATTGGTTTAGGATGCATGGGCATGTCTCCCTTACACGGGTCCCCTAAACCCGAACAAGAAATGATTCAAGTGATTCAAACTGCCATCAAGTTGGGCATCACTTTTCTCGATACTTCTGATCTATATGGCCCTCACACCAACAGTTCCATTATCGGAAAGGTCAGTGATCTTTTATATTTTTTGTAATGTTGACAATTTTGAATTGATTTTGAGTCAAAAGTCAATTAGTCCAGGCTCTGGAGGGGGAGATTAGGCAGAAAATGCAGTTGGCTACTAAATTTGGAATTAAGTCACTCTCAGGTGATAAGAAGATGGTGGTGTGTGGTGATCCTGCATACGTGAAGGAAGCCTGCAATGCTAGCTTGAAACAACTTGGCATTAACTGTATTGATCTTTTTTATGTTCATCGTATTGACACAAGCATACCTATTGAACTAACGGTAATCCTGATGAACTAAACAGATACTCCAATGAAATTATTGGATGTCTACTAAGCAAACAGCCTTTCATTTGACATTTTGTTGCTAGGTGGGAGCATTGAAGGAACTAGTTGAAGAGGGCAAGATAAAATATATAGGTCTCTCTGAAGCTTCACCGCAAACTATCAGACGGGCACATTCAGTTCACCCAATAACAGCTGTCCAGCTGGAATGGTCCTTGTGGACAAGAGATGCTGAAGAAGAAGTGATTCCTACTTGCAGGTGTGTGTCTGGATTTAGTTAGATTTCAAACAGCTTCTATAAACATCTATGATTCATAAGTTTTACCAAATCGTTGTTTGTAGGGAACTTGGAATTGGGATAGTCCCGTTCAGTCCTTTGGGAAAGGGATTCTTTTCTAAGGGTCCAAAGCTAGTTGAGAACTTTGCAAGCAATGACTTCCGAAGGGTTTGTACCTATACTACCTGTTTAACTTTTACTAAGTCGATTTGAAACTGATCCAAAACTTTGAATTTGTTACATTCTTTATGAGGAATAATGAAGCAGTTGTTTTGTTTTATTGAAAAAATTTCTGACTTTTGTTTGATAAAATAGCTGCATGGTTTAATCGGGTGTACTTGTATCAAAATCAAGTATATCTTCGGGTAAAATCCAAGAATATTCTTGGATATATGCACTTTAGTTGAACCATGTGGAATAACATTTTTTACCCGCCATGCCGTTCTAGTTGTCAAATATACAATCTAAAAGATCAATCGTTCGTTTAGTTGTCATACATTGCAGCTAACGAATTAGTTAACCACCTTTACATGAATCCTAGAATAGATCCTTTTTTTTTTTTTTTTTTTGGTTATTTAACGTTCTCTTTGTGTGAATTACAGTGACAAAAGGGGTAGGCTGATTAACGGGTCAAAATGGTATCATGTTAGGTTGATTCGTAACAGTTTTTGTGCTAAAGTTTTGTAAGCTTTCAATAAACAGGTAGTGTGTTAAGTATAATTGAAAACAAGAGTCCTTTCAAGTGTTCAACAATGATCCAATTTTTCGAATTAAATTGGTTTATAGGTTTTATGAATTAGGATTACCTTTTATCAAGTTTTGATCCATTTGACCTATTTTTGTTTATCTATTTTTGTGTATTTGATTGACCCATTATAAGTAAATGGGTCAAAATTGACACCTCCAGTTAGAACAATCGAAAATGTGGCTTGTGTGTCTTGTTTACGTGACTTCCTAGTAAATTGAATTTTGGCTATATATCGAGTATTAATAAGGTTTAAAAGCCACTTCTTGAGATATTTCAATATATATCATCTTTTGCAGAGTCTACCGAAGTTCCTGGGGGAAAACCTGGAGCACAATTTGATTGTGTTTGAACGGGTGAATGCAATGGCTAAAAAGAAGGAATGCACCCCATCTCAGCTAGCACTAGCATGGCTCCTACACCAAGGGGACGATGTTGTTCCTATTCCCGGAACTACCAAACTCGAGAACCTCAAGCAAAATATTGGGTCGGTTTTTGTAAAACTAACGAAGGAAGAAATGACTGAAATTGAATCAATCGCTGCAGCTGTGAAAGGTGATAGGTACTCACCTGCAGTAATGCAAGATACTTGGAAGTATGCGAATACTCCACCATTGTCATCTTGGCAAGCTGCATGAATTCTTGCTCTTTGAGACTACAATTTAGATTTTGAGTCTTGTTTCTTAATCTTGAACTTAGTCTTGATTCTTAATCTTGAACCTTACCGAGTGAAGTATCAATAGACTTCAAATTTAAGATCTTTCAATAAAATGTAGTTTTTTGGAATTTGGTTTTCATCTTTCATAGTTTTAACTTTTAAGATATGGTAATGTATTTCTTTGTCTGTACATATTCTGCATAATCCAAAAAATACAGATGTAATGATATTACACAGACAAGTTAAGAGGTAAGTAAACCTGTATAAAAAACATGCAAACCTTGAGACATTGTTCCACTAATCATACATCATGCTACATCATCGTTTGACTTTTAACTTTCTCAGTTCTTTCAATTTGGAATATATCAAGTAATAACAGATCATTAGGAAAAAAAAAAAAAAAAGTTGATGGCAGGAGTTCCCAGAGTCAAACTAGGTTCACAGGGTTTAGAATTATCAGCTCAGGGTTTAGGTTGTATGGGTATGTCTGCTTGAGTGCTTTCTACGGAGCCCCTAAACCCGAACCTGACATGATCAAACTTATCCATCAAGCCGTTAACGCAGGTGTGACCCTTCTGGATACCTCAGATGTTTATGGCCCCAGAACCAACGAAATACTTATTGGCATGGTAACAACTTACAACAACCTTCTTTAAGCAGTTACTATTACTACTAACTTAATAAAAGTTATAATTCTATTTTGATCAAGTATGTATAAATAAGTGTAGGCTTTGAAGGGAGGGGTAAGGGAGAAAGTACAGCTGGCTACCAAATTTGGGATCAAATATGAGGGTGTGAAAGAGTATTGTGGCGATCCGGACTATGTAAGGGCTGCTTGTGAAGCTAGCTTGCAATGACTTGATATTGATTGTATTGATCTCTATTATCAGCACAGGATTGACACTCGTTTTCCTATCGAAGTCACGGTTAATTTTCCACTCTTTAGATGAACCTTGTTTTTATCTGGAGTTTTGCAAGTCATCCTCCAACCTATTCCCAGTTTTTTGTAATTCATTTTGAGTAGTTGAGTTTGCAATCTATGAAAACATATCAAGTGTGTTCTGCTATATTGAACGCAGTCAAGGTGTTGATTTTTATCATGTAGTCTGTGTGATCGGTAGTATATCAACCATCTCAATTTGTTAAAACAGGATTTCATGATAAGAAATATAGGACAGACAAATTGTCTTGCAACTATTTGAATTACAGGTGAACTATTTACTGTTAGATGGGTGAACTAAAGAAGCTGGTGGAAGAAGGAAAAGTTAAGGGTGCGTTTAGTTGAGGGAAAACACCCTTGTTTTCCACAAAATGTTTTGTGGAAAACAAGGAAAACAGAAATCGCGTTCAAGTAAGTGTTTTCCAATAAAATTTTCTACAAAACACAAAATTCCTATTTCCAACTTTAATACACAAAACTAGAAAACACTTTTTTTTTTGTTTTCCCCTATTTTCCATTAAAATACCCCAAAATCCGTTTTCGTCAGTTGTTTTACCTTTTCGAATGATTTTTTACGTTTTCGTCCGATTTCTTACGTTTTCGTCCGTTTTTACGTCTTCGTCTATTTTTTTACGTTTTCGTCAGTTTTTTACGTTTTCGTTCAATTTTTTTCGTTTTCGTCCGTTTTTTTACGTTTTCGTCCGCTTTTTTACGTTTTCGTCCGTTTTTTACGTCTTCGTCCATTTTTTTACGTTTTCGTCAGGTTTTTTACGTTTTTGTCCCTTTTTTTACGTTTTCGTCAGATTTTTTACGTTTTCGTCTGTTTTTTTACGTTTTCGTCAAATTTTTTACCTTTTCGTCCGTTTTTTTACGTTTTTGTCAGATTTTTTACGTTTTCATCCGTTTTTTTAAGTTTTCGTCAGGTTTTTTACGTTTTCGTCAGATTTTTTTGGTTTTCGTCAGATTTTTTACGTTTTCGTTCGTTTTTTTTACGTTTTGTCAGATTTTTTACGTTTTCGTCAGATTTTTTACGTTTTCGTCCGATTCTTTACGTTTTCGTCTGATTTTTTACGTTTTCGTCAGATTTTTTACGTTTTCGTCCGATTCTTTACGTTTTCATCTGATTTTTTACGTTTTCGTTTGTTTTTTTACGTTTTCATCAGATTTTTTACGTTTTCGTCCGTTTTTTTTTACGTTTTCGTCCGTTTTTTTACGTTTTCGTCAGATTTTTTACGTTTTCGTCCGATTTTTTACGTTTTCGTCTGATTTTTTACGTTTTCGTCTGTTTTTTTATATTTTCGTCAGATTTTTTACGTTTTTGTCAGATTTTTTACGTTTTCGTCAGATTTTTTACGTTTTCGTCCTTTTTTTACGTTTTTGTCAGATTTTTTAAGTTTTCGTTCGATTTTTTACGTTTTGGTCCGTTTTTTTTACGTTTTCGTCTGATTTTTTACGTTTTTGTCCAGTTTTTACTTTTTTGTCTTTTTTTTTACGTTTTCGTCAGTTTTTTTACTTTTTTGCCAGACTTTTTACGTTATAAAAAACAGATGGAAACATCCAAAATCAAACAAAAAAGTAAAAAACGGACAAAAACGTAAGAAAATGGACGAAAACGTATAAAAACGGATGAAAAATTAAAAAAAATTGGACAAAAACGTAAAGAGTCTATCGAAAATGTAAAAAAAACGGACGAAAACGTAAAAAAAAAGACGAAAACGTGAAAAATAGGACGAAAACGTAAAAAAACTGACGAAAACGTAAAGAAACGGACGAAAACATAAAAAATCGGATGAAAAAGTAAAAAAAACTGACAAAAACGTAAAGAAACGGACGAAAACATAAAAAATCGGATGAAAATATAGAAAAATGGACGAAAACGTAAAAAATTTGACGAAAACGTAAAAAACGGACGAAAACGTAAAAAATTGAACGAAAACATAAAAAATCTGACGAAAACGTAAAAAAACAGAAGAAAATGAAAAAAACGGATGAAAACTTAAAAAACCTGACGAGAAAGTTAAAAAACGGGCGAAAACGTAAAAAACAAACGAAAACCCAAAAAATCGGACGAAAATGTAAAAAAACAGACGAAAACGTAAAAAAGCTGACGAAAATGTAAAAAAAGGGGATGAAAACGTAAAAAATCTGACAAAAACGTTAAAAAAACAGATGAAAACGTAAAAAAACAAACAAAAATGAAAAATATCGGACGAAAACGTTATTTGATATTATATTTTAATTTTTTAATTTCTTTATTTTCTCGTATTAGATTTTTTTAGTTATTTTATAATTTAGTTGGTTAGTTTGTAATATTTGTTTTTGTGTTTTGATGATATTTTTATAATATTACTAAGGTGAATAGTGAATTGAGATATAAAACAACGATACTTAAACATGTTTTCTAGTTTTGGAAAATGGAAAACAGAAACACATGTTTCTCAGACTAAACGCGTTTTCTAAATTTTCCATTGTTTTGTGGAAATCAAACTCCCCTCCTTTTTTCTACAAAACAAGAAATAGGAAATGAAAGAAAATGTTTTCCAACTAAACGCCACCTAAGTATGTTGGATTATCAGAGGCATCCGCATCAACCATTAGAAGGGCTCATGCTTTGCATCCGTTAACAGCCATAGAACTAGAATGGTCCTTGTGGACAAGAGATGCTGAAGAAGAAATCATTCCTACTTGCAGGTTACCCTTTTTTCATTTTATAATGATAAACTATCCAAGTATAAGAGTTTCTTAATACATATCTAATATCATACTGTATCAGAGAACTTGGAATTGGGATTGTTGCATATATATAGTCCATTAGGACGGGGGTTCTTCACCTCTGGCCCAAAACATGCTGGAAAAGTTGGAAGATAGCGATTTCCGTAAGGTCTGCTGGTTACCTTTTTATGAAAATTAGCCCTTTTAAAGCCTAATGTTTTATTATTTCTTAAATTGTCTTGGCATTGCAATTGATATTATCTTTGAAATATCTACTTTGTAGCGCCTGCCAAGGTTCCAAGCTGAAAATCTTGAGCACAGCAAGATCTTATACGAAAGGGTGAATGAAATAGCAGAAAAGAAGGGGTGCACCGCTTCACAGCTAGCATTGGCATGGGTTCACCACCAGGGAAATGACGTCGTCCCCATTCCAGGAACCACCAAGATAGAAGAAAATCTTCAACAAAAAATAGGAGCTTTATCTGTAAAGCTCTGACACCAGAAGAGATGGCTCAACTTGAATCCATTGCATCAGCTGATTCAGTCAAGGGAACTCGGTATGCTGCTGGCATATCAACATATAAGGATACTGAGACTCCATTGTCATCTTGGAAAGCTTGATCTGTGCTATGACTCCTATGTTTGACGTGTGCTGCTATGTACATATCTGTTGTGTTGTCTTGTAAGAAATGTGTTTCATATTATAAAACTTCGTTTTTTTTCAGAAAAGACAAACTAACAAACTTTTTTTTTTTTTTTTTGAACATTAACTTTCATACAAACTAACAAACTTGATATACACAATCTGATACTTGTGCCACGTGGGACTTGAACCCACAACCATTTCGGGCATTCTCACACGGGTACCATTATGCCAAAGGCTCGTTGATATGTTCTAAAACTTTGTTGACCCACTCGTTGATATGTTTTAAAACTTTGTTGACCCAAGTCATACGTGATTTCAGGTTTGATAGCATATAAGTTTTGGAGAATAATCAATGGAAATGGTCTCATTATGCTTGATCACAAATAGGCGCAGAGTCACAAAGTGACTATTTAGGTGGTGAAGGGGCCAAACCCTCCACCCAGTGTTGCATCATCCAACTTCCCATGCTTTTACTCCAACAGTCACTCTCAATTTTTATTAGCACACTGTGATGTACGTATTAAATAGCTTTAATTTAAGTATAGCCTACAAGCAACTATTAGCACACTGTGATGTACGTATTAAATAGCTTTAATTTAACTATTTAGGCGCAGAGTCACAAAGTGACTATTTAGGTGGCGACACGTAGCAGTAGCAGTAGCAGTAACAGTAGCAGTAAAAACGTGTTTGGTAACGTAGCTGTAACTATAATTATAAAGTGTTAAACAAGTAAATGTTTACCGCTTGTCGCTTGCTGCTTCTCTAGGAAGCATTTAAGATTGGAGCGGTTAATCATGTTTCAAACGCTTGTTGAGGTGTTGCCAAACAAGCAAATGTTTACCGCTTATCGCTCTTAAACGCTTCAAAAAAGTTGTTGCCAAACATAACCAAATTAACTGGTTATATATTGAAGTGCCCCAATAAAAACATAGAGTGTGACAATAACTTCTCATTTAAACACACATATCTCAACAAACACACAAATTTTGTTTCAATCAATGGTTTGCACCACTAATTTCTTTTTAAATAACCATTCATGACATAGATTACCAAAATAAACCGGGCACATGTATTTTACCAAAATGGACTTTCGGTCAATCCTCCGTTAGATATATTACGTCGGGCTCATCTACAAATTTGTAACCGTTCACGTGTCCAAATTAGAGTGTATAATTAACTACGCACACTTCCTTTATTTAGATTTCCTGCTATGAAACTAGCTAGCGCGCATCAAACATACGAGCGCGCGTCAAATTTTTGCGCACATACTAGCATGCGCCTCAGTAACCCACGCGCGCTACTACCCTATGTCTGTTGCAAATAAGCCAAAACCAAATAAATATACAAAATTTCATAAAAAGACAACCTCTAGCGAGTATCAAAATTGATAAATGACTCTCGTATACTATCCTCATGCTCGCTGAGGCCTGAGAAAGAGCCAAACCAAATAAAAGACAAAGTGTAGTGCGCATGAAAAATTCACAGTGCATAAAAGCCCAAGCACGCCTAGAATGCAGACAAAACTTAAAAAAGACAAACTAGAAAAAGAATATAGCGCACATAAAAAATACAGAGGGCATAAGAGCGCACACGCGCCTAGAATGTCAAATATCTATTCGAAGGAAAAAAGAAAGGAGAAAAAACATGATTTGGATCTCGTTGAGTGCATAAGAAAAGTAAGGGCCGTTTGGTTTGTTGATGGGTTTAGATTAGGATTATGATTTGGGAAATATGAAAGAAATTAAGCGCAGAAAAAGTATATAATAAAAGAGAAGTGATTGCAACACTATCAAAAATTATTGGCACACTCAACTGCACTCAACTGTAGAAGCTGTTAAAGCAGGTTATACGTAAAGTACAACTGTCTAATACATTGAGTAGAGTGTGCTAATAAATTATTCTCTATACATGATTTGCTATATCTTCCTACAATATTCTCCTACTTATCCTCCTACCCACATATAAATATGACAAGTGGAATCAATTTTTTCTCTTTCATCATCTCATCTAATCACTTTTGAAAATGCACCGATTGCATTAGTATGATGATATGTACGAGGATGTTGTAGGAAGATATATCATTTTGGCCTAATACCATAATAAAGCATCATACTTGTCACAAAAAGCTGTTCTGAGTATCGTACTAAAATTTTTCCTTGTTTGTGGATCAAACACGACTATTTTGTCCACAAGTGACGTTTTTCCACCCTACAACCGGTTACATGCCAGATCATCAGTTTTTTTTTTTTTTTTTTTTTTTTTTTTTTTTTTTTTTTTTTTTATTCATTCATTTTCATTTCCAAGTCACATATATTTTTACCAAATAATCTCTTAATAACTACACCCACTTTACTCTTCTTCCCCGAATCACTTTCATCCTACAAACCCCAAAACCTAATGTATCATTACATTAAAAATCACCCTTAATAATCCAACTCGATTACTTCTTCAATCACTTTGGTACCATGGCATCGTCTTCCTCCTCAACTCGTTATTATCGAAGGAGGTATACCAAGGAGGAAATTGCACGTATGACACATTGTGAATGTAAGTATCCAATCTATGAACAAGTTGCTTGGACTCCTGAAAATCCAGGAAGAAGATTCAAAGCATGTCCAACCCGTGTAAGTAACAATCATATTATGTCTATTATGAACATTTATTTTCTACCTTCTTTTCAGTTTATTTTTTACCATTTGCTTAGAACAAGGAGAAAAAGTGTGAAGTCTATGGTTTCCTTGATGATGAGTTGCCATCACAATACTACAAGGACCTTATGTTCAAGCTTTATAAGGACAATGAGATACTGGAGTGCAATCTTGAAAGTCTTGCTAGGCAGGTACCACCTCAACAAACTGCCAATGTAACTCAAAAAACTCATGACTTCAAACATATTGACACCCAAAAACCTACTGGTAATTCAAATAAAAAATGATATTACTGGTAATCAGAAACCTACTGGTATACCAGAAAAAGTGGCTTTCGTATACCTCAGTAAGAAACCCGGACTAAAATGATGACTTCTAATTATTTTCAAATCAAGGACTCGTATTTTCAAGGACGAAATCTTTCTCAAAAAGTTCGAGTATAAACAAATGAAAAGGATTTCAAACATAAACTCGTTTTTCAAAATACAATTCTTGAGCACTTTTTTAAGATTGTTCAAAAGATTTCTCAAAATCTTTCAAATGAGTGCTCAAGATAACTCCCTCAAAACCCTTAATTGATTTTAAAATGTGCTATCATTATGGGGAAGTACAAAAACAAAAATGTTCCGTATTCATGCAAAATGAAATCTGTCTTTCTCTCCAAAAAGCTTTTTTACTCAGTTGATATAAAAAATATCACAATATGCTATTTTTGAGGGGGAGAAGACATGATTAAAATGTGATCAAAGATGTTTAAAGATTGTGACTGAATCTCGAAAGAGCTTGACTCAGAAAGTACCTATGAATTGACGAAGCTTAAAATGTCAGTAATCGAAAAGACTTGTCCTGGACGGGTAATAATTTCAAGCTAGTCTAACTAGTGATGTAAGCGTGTCTCGAATAGGACTTGTCTGAGTAGAATGTACCATATCGAGAGACTTTCTTTGGACTTAACCAGGACGAGTAATAATTTGAAGCTAGTCTAACTAGTGATGTAAGCGTGTCTCGAATCGGTCATGTTCACTGAAAGTGGATCAATTCAAAAAGTGCAAACTCCTCACGCATGTGCAAATTTCTTAAAAATTCATGAGCACATGTGAAGGGGGAGTCCTTCAAAAGAAATGCAAAACTCTCGAAGTGTCAACAATGTGTTTTATTATCATAAACACTTTGAGAGATTTTTCATAAATGGTTTCATGGAAATTATAGGATAGTCATGGAGTTATAAGGTGACTAAGGTTAGGAAAAACCGTCCTATGATCCGCCAGAGTCGGAGGGATCTACCCAAGGACAAATCCAATAGATTAGAATTAGAAGTCCTTAGGTATGATTGAAAAAGGAGAAAATGAGAAAGGAGAAAGAAGGGGTTGAAGAATTAAAAAAGAAAATTATGAAAAAGGGTGAAAAGAAATAGCCCTCCAAATATTCAACCTTAGGGCAGACACCGGGTTCAATTCGTATGCTACTGGTCGTTACTAAGGTGACACCGGTATTGAAGATAAAGACGTCATGGACCCAGTGACGCACTGCACTTAACCTTCTAGCCACTCAAGTTCTCTTAAAAGAGCTTGTTTCATCCTTACGGGGAACTGGTGTAATCTATCGACCTGTCTCTTAGAGATGGTTGATATTGAAGCAGGAGACCTCTCCCTAATCTCCGCATAGGAAACCAAATGTGCACTTATCGAGTCTAGAGCCCCGAGATTCATCAAAAGATCTCATAGGAACACATGATATTTCTACACTGGTTGTTCTTCATTAAGGACGCCAGATGTAAACTTTAGAGTCCTACGCAGATCTTAGCAATCTGCCAGAACGTTTATGAGAGAATTTACTTATGTATTTCTCAATGATTGAATGAAAATTCCTGCCAGGGTCAACATCAAGCAGCCCTGACAGCAGGTCACTTCGGTAATTCTTTATGGATTACGCTTAGTGTTCGCGGTGGTTTCAAATGGTCTACAGTCGTGGAGTGATCCCCAGCGACTCACCCAGTCATTGAGCTACTAAGTAGGTCTTGTAAGCTCCCTCGGGAGTATCTGACATGGGAACGGCCTTGGTAAGGGTTAGAAGGAGTCTTCACACTATGCTGTTGACGATCTCTAATTCGAACCTGTAAGTATCGGTTGATTTATTGCTAACTGTTTTCATACAGCTATACATCATTTCCATGGCGAAGGATTCTACATGCTCATATATGCATCACTACGTCAAAGGAAAGTTCTCACAAAGATCAAAGCAAAGTAAGGTTCAAAGAAAGATTCTACGCCAAAAAGAAGAATCTACAAAGTATAAAGACTAAAGATCAAAGTGAAAGAAAGGGAACTATGTGCATATGAATATCAAAGTCCAAAGATGTATGAGCATGTTGGAATGGCGAACAACCACCACCGATGCAGAAGTGACGAAAGGCAGATTGTTCCATATCACAAAAGAACAAAGAACGATGAAAAGTCAGTCATCAAAGATCACAAAGCATAAAGGAACAAAGACTAAAGACTATTCTACTACGACACACAATGGTCAACAACATAGTACAAAGAAGACCTAATCACGTGGAGCATCATTCGAATGACCACCCCTTAGGGGGAGATTGTTAACATTAAAAATTATATTAGAAAGTGATGGTCATTCTCATTATTAGAATGTTGTGTCGTATGTAATAGTTTAAGTTAGTTGGGCTTTGGACTTGGCAAGCTAATATGTTATGTGCAATGTTATATAAGCCTTATTATCTAGTCATGTAACCAAGTCCAAGCCCAAGCCCATAGAATGCCTTTATGGCATCTCATGTAACCAACTATTTAAACACCTCAAAGGCTCATTTAAGGTGTGTGCTTGTGTGTGTATTGTGTGTTTTATTTATAAAAGTTCTCTTCATCTTTATCTCTCTTTTTCATATATTAACGCCATACATATTCATATAAGTCACCATTTTTACTTCATCTAGTGCTTATATTTGTGTTAAAGTTGATAGATTTAAGGTCCTACAGAAGATGTCTCCACGGCAGTCATTTACAAGGAGTTGAATGACTTAAAGATTAAAGGAAAAGTATTTGACATGTTCTTGGTTGGTTCTAGTTGTTTGATAATGCTCCATTTGGTCTTGGTTGTTGCAGTCATTGTTGGGTCATTTACAAAGTAATGTTTCATGTAACATACTCATTACTTATGGTTTTATGTTATGTACTCATTAGTACTGCTTCATGTAATGTAGTTTTTATGTTATGTTGTTGTTTGAACAATCTTTATTATGTAGTAATGAAATGGAACAACTATTCTTGTGGATGTAACATATTTAGTTTCTCAGAAATATTTAAATAACAAGTAAATGACACAAATATCAACCAAAGGTGTTCTTGAATAACATCAACTATTTGTGCACTTGTACATTACAATGTTACATCTAGAACACAGTTCATCATTACTAAAATAAAAGGCCTTCAGTGAACAAAATAGGCCTGAGTAGTGGCATCATAACCATCACTACTTGACATGTGTTTCATAAGTTAATAGTGGCATCTAATGCAGCACCATATCAATTTGTTGTCCTACTAGACTGTTAGGATCAAAGTTTATAATCCTAACACGTAAATGGAACGACATTTACGGGATTACATTAGCTATCTTGAAAGGCACAAACACATGGAATAGAAGCGTCATTATTGTAAAGTTGTGTGTTTGTTGACCTATTAATACCCCCTCCATACTTCCATGGAGGGGTGAGACTTGTGTGTGTTATTTACATTTTCCTTATCATTAATAAAACACTAGTTTTCCCATCTCTCTCTACTCTCTCTCACTAACCATGGGTTTCATATTCTTCCATCTAAACCGACCTCCCGAATCACAATATCAACATAAAACTACGATCCTACAAGTGGTATCATTCGCCAGAAGAAGGTGTAGTTCTTGTTTTTAAGTTGAATCCAATCAAAAACCTCTTTTTCTACTCGATTTTTTGTGAAAATTTTGTACTTTCTTGTTTGTTTCTTGGTTTTTATCACATCTTTGCTTACAAACTTGTGCTACAAATCATAACAAACAAAAAAGTGTCAAACTTTCTTTCAAAAAAGTGATTTGAGCTTGTGTGTTTCGAATTTCTTAAGCTCCTACACGTTTTATAAGAAAAAATCCTTACTTTTCTTGTTTTTCTTGGGTTTTAACACTTTTTTGATTACAAACTAGTGTTATAAACCTTTCCCAACAAGAAAGTTTCAATCTTTTTGAAAGTTTCAAGCTTAAAAAATTCGATTTTGGTTATTGTACTTGTTTTCTAGAACACAAAAAATTTTCATAAAAATCATCAAGTTTGCAACTTTCTTCAAGTTTTGGTGTTTTTATAACTAGAAGTACAAGAATCTTGGAATACAAACTTCATTTGGGTGAGCTTTTAGCAAATTCAAAATTTTGGCAAACTTTCTAGAACACAAAAATTTTTCATAAAAATCATCAAGTTCGCAACTTTCTTCAAGTTTTGGTGTTTTTATAACTAGAAGTACAAGAATCTTGAAATACAAACTTCATTTGGATGAGCTTTTTGCAAAATCAAAATTCTAGCTATCTTTCTAAATCACAAAGTTTCTAAATCACAAAGTTTCGAGAACACACTTGCTCCCGTTGCTTACTCGGTGTTTCCCTTGCTTGTATAAGTGAGAAAACACTTCGACTCGTGGTATACTCTCTAAATTGTATAATTTAGAAAGTTTTGGTGCTAAGTTTCTATAACACTGAAAAGTTTCTAAAACACTGAAAAGTTTCTAGAACACTGAAAACTTTCTAAAACACTGAAAAGTTTCTAGAACACTGAAAAGTTTCTAAAACACTAAAAAGTTTCTAAAACATTGAAAAGTTTCTAGAACACTGAAAAGTTTCTAAAACACTGAAAAATTTCTAAAACACAAAAGTTTCGAAAACACTCATTTTTCGAGAACACAGTTTCAAAATTACCAAAGTTTCGAGATTACATATTTTTCGAGAACTCTCAAATTCTTTCGAGAACTGCTTTCTGACTAAGTTTCGAGAATTAGCATTACATCTATACCTTCTATAAGATCCATCTATCACACAAGTTTCTTTCTAACATCTTCTTACTATCTTCTTTCTATTTCTATTTCTAACATCTATACCTTAGAATAACATTTTACAGTGATTTTCAAAATTTTGGAACAGAAAATTTTTCAAATTAATTTTGGAGGGAAAACCTGAAATCACTATTTCGACCTTGGTTTTACATTTCTGTTTGATTATTTCGATTACATCGCAACAATCAAGGGGGAGAGAAATGTCATTTACAATGTCTCAAGTACCTTCTGCCAACTACCTTCCTCACCAATATTCTCATCAACAATAGTATCATCAACAACAAAGTCACAGCTCCCTCATTCGTCATGTTCTGCTCTTTGGCAATGGATCTAGGCCTCCAATGTTGATACCAGGAACGTATACTTATTGGAAACGGAGATTTATATGATGGCTCACAGATCGTCCTGCTGCAGATCTTATGCTTAAATCCATTCAAGATGGTCCATACAAAATGATATTTCTTGCCGACTCAACAGGAATTATAAGAATACAAACTTCTGAAGATTTGAATGCTACTGAACTTGGTCAATACTGTGCTGACAAACAAGCTTCATGGTTCATGACAATAGCCCTTCCCAATTCAATTTACATGAATATGGACTTTCAAGCCAGTGCTTATGAAATGTGGAAATATCTTAAAGCTATGCATCGTACAGAAGAACTTCATCACATCAGAATGAAGCTAATTCTTGAATCCTGTTTAAGCATGAATCCTCTGAAGACCATTCTCCCTGCTCCACCATCTCCAGCTGTTGACCATGGATCCTTAATTTACACTCCAAATGGTCTCTTCTTCAATCCTCCAAATGCACCTGAGCCTATTTTCATTCCACAGTACCCTCCTGCAACACTATATAATCATATGCAATCACTTCTGCGAAATCTTGTGAAGCTTGGACAAGTATCTTCTGAGAAAGGAAAATGCGTGATGACTTAAACTTATGAATGCTTTAACACTATGAAAGATACTGATGACGAAGAAGATCTTATCGAACTGAGCATGGCATTTTTGGCATATACGGAAAATATTGCAGATGTGGAAGCTCAAGATTATGATTCACCTTCACTCTCTGACGATAATGTTGAATACAATGCCACACTTAGTCAAATGGAAGTTGAAGGGGGTAATCTCTATGATGTTTCGCAAAGTTTCATGGGAGATATTCCATCTGATGATGAATATGCAGATTTGGAATCCAATACAGCAGATTTGGAAGCCGATATAGCAGATGTGATGTTAATGGCAGACATGCAAGAATCTCACATGAATAATACAAATATAGTATTTGATAATTATAAGGGGTTCGTACAACATATGATAACGATGACGAATTTATTTAATTCCCAAAGAGTTGATAGACAAGGAAGGAATGCTGAAAGGCTTGCTGGGAATGGTGAGAATACTGCAGATGTCGTTAATGCAGACAATGAGGTTAAAGTATTGGAAGCTAATTTGGGTGTCATGAAAAGCGATGGGACAGAATTAGAAGAGCAGGATGACAACAGCAGATTGAGGAATGATACAGATGCAGAATGTGCAGAGATCAGACCCTTCTATGACTCAGAGCCCAACTTTGACAAAGAACAGATGGTTGAGAAAGATGTCATACCCATCTATGACACATAACCTAATTTTGACAAAGAGCAAATGGTTGAGGTACAATCTACTGTTGATCATATTATGCCTGCAAATGAGAAACAACAATCTGAGCAACCTAACTTCAGTAATGAAGGAGAGGTTGACCAGGATGTTGTACAATGTCTTGACAAACGTTCTGAGTCTGAATCCTTACATGATAATCCAATAACGGAAACATCATACCAAACTCTTGAGTCTGAAAACATTCTTCTCAAAAAGACCATTGTCCAGTTTCATAAAGATTTTTCAAAACTAGAGGCACATTGCATCTCGCTTGAACTTAAATTGCAAAACGAATCTTTAACTTCGGCCAACAATGGTCAAGTTTCGAATGAACTAAGTAAACGTGTGGATACATTAGTTAAAGAAAATGAGCTTTTAAAAGGTCAAATTCAAGCAAAGGTGTTTGCACATGCTGCATTGCAAAACAAATTAAGAAGACTGACTGGCAAGAGTGTGGATACTAAGTTTGCAAAACCATCAATCTTGGGGAAACCGCCTTCTCAAACAAACAAAAAACAATCAGTGGTTAGACAACCAACTGCATTTAAATCTGAACGACCTAAATTTTCAAAACCTCGGTTTGCCTCCCAAGTTGTTGAGAAAAACAATTTGACAAAACCAGTCACTCCACATTCTTGGCCTAAGGAAAATGCATCTGTGTCTGCTAAATCTCAACACGTGATTATACCTGGCTCATCTAGGATTAGTTCAACCACAGTGTCTAAAACGAGCATTAAAAGTAAAAATTCTTATGACACATATGACATGTACAAGAACTATGATCTAGAA
The DNA here is from genome assembly GCA_030686995.1 of Artemisia argyi. Classification (NCBI taxonomy): domain Eukaryota; kingdom Viridiplantae; phylum Streptophyta; class Magnoliopsida; order Asterales; family Asteraceae; genus Artemisia; species Artemisia argyi. The sequence continues at coordinate 183,097,900 of CM060708.1, read as the reverse complement.
AAGGCTAGGAAAAAGGCGCTACTTCAAAAGGATGGAATTCTAGGTTCAAAACCTCATGTGATGCCTTCCACTATAGTACAGAACACTGCTTGTAGTAGCACACCAAAACTTAAGAGTAATCAACAAACTAATAGGAATTGGATAGCTTCTAAGAGTAGTTGCGTAAATAATCATGTTGCTTGTGCTTTAAAATATCTTCAAAAGAGAAATTCACTTGAAAAGGCTCAATCGACTAAGACAAACAAACCCGTTGAACCAAAAGTCATAATTCAGAAACCTAAGAAGTGGATCAATATAGGACATAGGTTTTCTCAACGAAGTGATGTTCCCACATTTCATTCAACTGCATCTAAAAAGAAAACATCTCCTAGATCTAACACTAGGTGGGTACCCACGAGTAGAATTTTCAAATCAATTGGTCTTAAGTGGATTCCTACAGGAAAGATTTTAGACATTTGCACCAAAACTAATGTAAAATCCACAACATCTATCCCTGAGGCGAGAAAGGAAATCATTGATATAGTGTGTTCGAGTGTCAAGAAGATAATTGACACTACATCTTTATGCTTCTAACATCCGGAACCCAATTACACTTGGGGATCCATGTTCTCTGTTTTGTCTATTCTTTCTTCTTTTCAGATATAACATCAATGGCTTCGGAACAAATCAGTTTCGGACCCGAGCTTAATGGATTGGCTTCTGAGCACAACAGCTTAGGACCCGTAATCAACCATTTAAAGCACTTCAGCTATGGCTTCTGAGCACAACAACTTAGGACCCGTAATCAACCGTTTAAAGCACTTCAGCTATGGCTTCTAAGCACAACAGCTTAGGACCCGCATCTAACCGTCTAAACTTTCCGGCATCTTCGGCTGAACCATTGTCACTCTCCCGTAAAGAATTGGAAACCCTGTTTGCTCAACTGTTTGATGATTCAATTAAAAACCGTCCACAAGAGGTCTCACCGATTTCCGCTGCACACCCTAAGAATATTCAACATAAAACTACGATCCTACATAGACAAGGCCCTTTCATGGACAAAATAGGGCAAGATAATTACACATACACTTCCTAATAATAACTGTTTTATCTGCGCATTAGACATTGGACAATTTGACAAAATATGTGCAATCAAAGAGTTCATATGTCATGAACTAGTCAACGATGATTTCATTGCCAACACTTGAACCAGGTCCTGTAACTAGTGCTGACAATTTCTTCATCAAAATCCTTTGGCTAGGCATTCTGGGTGGTAACATTGGTGGTGCAACTACCATTCTTGGTGCAGCTATCTGTCTTGCTTGTTGCACAGCTGTTGGTTCAGGTATCTGTATAGGTTCTTGCACAGTTGCTTGTGGCTCAGACATTGTTTGTCTTTGTTGTAATGCACTCCGTGTTGTCCTTCCTTGGATACCAATGGTCCCACTTCTGACAGAAGCTTGTTGCATACCGACGCTGCCACCTCTAACAGCAGTTCTTAGCTTTCCACCCCTTGCCATTCTTTTTATCCTTCCTTCCCTTGATGGTTTCATGATTCTTTTTTCCACAAGTTCCGTTTCAGATTGACCATTTTCAGCAGTCATCAAATTGCTTGTACCTCCAAGAATCTGAGATTGTTGTGTACCTAACACAATTTCAGGTTACGTATAGTTATGACATACAACTTTATGTTATTACTACATACAAAAATTATACTTGTATAACACTTACCTGGCATGTTGACCTCATTTAGTGCTTCATTGGTTGTTCCTCTCATAGGAGCATTGAACGGTTGTTGTTCCTCAATTGTATCTGAAGTTCCCCCATCATTCGCCAACCAAGTACCCATCCTAGCAACCCTTTCCACTAGAATAAGCCTACCTGAGTTTGTCCTCCCACCTCTCATTTTCAAATGACCTCTGTTACTACTACCACCTCTCTTATTCCTTGTTTTCATAAAAAACGCCCTGCCATCACTCATCACACCCCTCATATTTGATGTCCCCATTTCAAACTGGTTAATTTGAGTATTAACAAACCTAGGGATATCATGGTCATCCACAAGTTCTTCTTGTTTGTTTTGCTTCTTTTTAGGCCTACCAGCATTACCCTTTTCTTTTGCAACAGATGGTATAGAAGCTTTTTTACACCTATTTTTGTTGTGCCCAGTTTCACCACAATTTTTACATGTCATTATGGCCCATGCTCTACTAATTGTGTGGCTTCCAACCTTAGGTTCATGGGGTGCCCTAACCCTCTTTTTCTTAGGCCTACCTGGCATTCGCTTTGCAATAGGACCTAATATTCTAGAATGATGGGTAGTATCTGGCCAAAAATCTATTCCTTCAACAGGCTTCATATACTGACTGTAAGCAAGCAAATACCTATCTCTCCTAAAGCACTAAGGTACATAATCTTCTGCATACTTACCCAACTTAAATATACATGCAATAGCGTGAAAACAAGGCAAACCTAATATCTGCCACATTCTACAGGAGCATGTTCTATTTGGCTCATCAACTTTGAAAGCATCCACGCCCTTCCTAACTTCAAATTTGTTACCACCACAAGGGACCACATGCCAAAACCTGCAACAATTAAAAACAAAATTATAAACATTAGATTCTTTTTATACACTTAGTTATTAACTAGTATTGAAATTTTATTGGCTACGGCTAACGTTGCATTTGTATTTCCTTTGGACTAACTCAGTAAGGTTCATTAATGTCATTTCAGGGTTCATCCTAATCCTATCTCCAAATTGTTTTGCTATCCATTTGTAGTTAACTAACCTGCCATAATGGAAGCTTCTAACACAAGTATGAGAGTCTATTAAAGATATAACCTGGAAAGTGGATTGGTCTTTTAGGATCTTCCCACAACACCTCCATTTGCAGTGTGAACTACCAGCCTTTTCAGAAAGATACTTGTTTAAGTTTCATTGCTTCCATTTACTTGGATCTTTAAGTGTTTCTTTGCGTTGACCACATTTGGCTATTACCTTGGTTCTAGTGTTCCTTTCAAACCAAATGGAAAAACCATTTGCCAACGCATAGTACGTTAGGCACTCTTTAAACATGTCCACATTTGGATATTTTTGTCCAAGCTGTGAATAAGAGTATAAGGTATATTAATGTTTACATAAAAGAATAAAATATTGAAACAAACGTAATAAAGTTATTGAATGTTACCAAAGGTTTTTTCAATCTCCAGTGAGTATCATCATCGTAGACAGGATATTTTTCATCACATTTTCTTGAATTCTGAACAATTGAGAAAGGATCAGTTACACCAACTCTGTTACCCTTTAGTTTTTTGAGAAACCTTTCCATGAACCTTTCATGTTCTCTAACTAATGACCCTAAACCATTGGGCCCTTCCCCATCATCCACCTCTGGAGTGTCATCGTCTTCTTGATGTTCAGATTGATGTTCAGATTCATCGTCTTCATCAACCCTTCGTTCTCTTTTACGCTTTCTCAATTCGATAACCTCCTTTTCTCCGTTACTTAGATATTCATATGACTTATCAGATTCACAATTGGATTCATAAGAATCATACCCAGTAGACCCGTCACACTTGAAAATGTTGTCGTCACTTTCACTATCGGAATCTGATGTAGGGTTGGGATTGGGATTCTCTCTAATGCTTATACCATTACCTCTACGAACATTTGTTGAAGTAACGTTTGTTGCCTTTTTTTTCGATGTCATAACAGACTTCCCCTTATCAAGTTTCCTTTTCCTAGCCAACACAACTTCATCAATGTCAACGTCCAAGTCATTGATATCAGGTTGCAAACCATTATCATTACCCACCAATGTATTTGCACCCCGTTGTGCAACTGTCTCATCAACCGTATTTGGTTCAACCTGAACTCTTACCTCATCACCCGATGTTTGTGGAGGAACCTTATCAGGCCTAGTCGGTGTAACCTCATCTGTGTCCATATTAGCGAACAGATTCTCCAGCTCTGTGTCATCTAAACCCGTATCGTCTACGGCTTGATTAGCATTCAAATTATCCCCTACGTCATCCTCAGGTAAGAATGGGTAATCAAAACCACAGTCGTTGTGATTACGCCACATTCTATGGAACCAAACCTTTCCATCAAAATCATTTCTCAAAGGCCTTTCCTTTACTGCTGGAGACCTTAAATAAGGTGAATGCGCTTCTTCCTCAGGCCAATTTATTAGCTCATCCACTGTCATGTTACCTGCATCCTTTTTCAACTTTTGATGATGTTTCTTTTTTGAAGTAACCTCGGAATCAAAACTCTCTAAACACAAATTAACATGGTAATACGGTGCTAAATTCTGGGGAGAATGGGCAACATATAAGTTTACACTCTTGTGTTGTTTAGCTAGATCATATAACACATGGACATCAGCATCTCTTTCTATAATTTTTAACCCACCACTATCGATATCTAACTTAGGGATACAAATGAACAAAGCCCATATGTTTTGTCTTAACTTAGCAACGAATATATCTAACAGCCGGCTAAACATAATCCTATCTTTGGACGAATTTATTATGTTGGACGAATTAGGGTTTGGTAACAACTTTTGGGGATCTTGAAAGCGATACATCATCAAACATGTGGGGTTTTAAAGTGGATAAGCATGTACTTGAAATGTATAAACAATGGAAAAGTATACGTGTTGGATGTGGTACGAGGTTGGAACGTGGTGGGGGAGAAGAGGTATGTGTGGGAGTGTGTTTTATTCCAGCGTGTAATGCGTAGAAAAAATAAAAAAGATAGTATTTACCGGATACTTGGGAAAGGGGTGGAAAAAGGTCACTTGTGGACAAAATAGTCGGGTTTGATCCACAAACAAGGAAAAATTTTAGTACGATACTCAGAACAGCTTTTTGTGACAAGTATGATGCTTTATTATGGTATTAGGCCTATCATTTTCCATATTTTATTATAGCGAGAAGAGAGAGAGATAAAGTAAATGGGGGCCACATGTTTTTGTTAAAAGTCACCTATTTGGTCGGGTTTTGATGAAAGTACTATACATAGGCATGACCCCCAATTTTTAAACCCAAATCTTAGGGCCCGTTTGGTTGTAGATTAGTTAAAGATTAAGATTTGGATTTGAATTTTAATTTGAGTTTGGGTTTAATTTAAGTATTGTTTATTAATATATTAATATTTTACTAGTATTTATTTTAATAAATTTATCTAAACTATTAAAATATATTAAAAATGAAGAGAGAGTCCATGACATGAAACATTGTAGAAAGAGAAGATCAATTTGTGTGAGAGAATGATGCAAATTAAGGAGAGAGAAAGTGGGTTACTACATGTGTCAAAAGAAAACCTACCTTCCTCATATGGTTTTATCAATTCTTTTATTTTTGGGTTCACCCGCTACTTTTATCCCTCGTATTTGAACTAAACAAATTATTTCATCTTAAATTCTAATCCTTTGGTCAAAACCCTCTAAGCAAACAGGCCCTTATAACAAACAACATTTTCTACTTTGATGCCTAAATCCTAAAGCTACACCTCCCAACCAAACGGGCCCTAAATGATAACAATTATTGAGCGGAGGTGGAAAAGTAAACACCTAGCTACCTTGTATATACTAGAAGGATTAGGATCCTCTAAAGTTGTCACTCATATTTTGTAAAGTTAAACCAACCAAAATGAAGAAAACTAAAAAGTGGGCCCATCATTTAGTAAAAAATGAGACCAATTAAATTGTTCATCTCACAACAAGTTAAGTATGAAAGTTTCAAAAGTTTTACAAAAAAAGAAAGACCGGAAAAACCATGATTTGGTGCGCACACACATAAAACGGGGAACGTGATATGAACTATTTTCGTAAAATGATAAAAAAAATAATAATAATCCAATTCTCGTAAAAGGGATATAACATCGGTTCACTTTGGTAATTTGTTTTAAATTTAATTACTTCATTATAACTACTCGTGCTATATTTAGTTACAAAAATATACGTTAGAAATGTTTTGAAGCAGGGGCGGAGCCAGGATTTGTAGTTAAGAGGGGCTGAAGTTCATTATATAACCTGAAAAAATAAAAGGTTAAAAATGGTTTCCAACTTTAGTTTATACAAATAAACCATCACAAAAACTTATGAATGCATTGATAAACCTAATTTTTTCTAACATATTTAGTGGATAAAAAGTATAGTAAATTCAAACTAAGGTCATTTTTTTTATATCTATTTTGATGCTTCTGAGTATATAACTAGGGGAGAACAACAAAGCCGAAACTTTCTATGATTTTTTTATTTAGGTTTTGGGTGTTCAAAAAATATACGTATTCGGATATCTAAAAACTTGATCATAATTTACTAAAAAGTTGGGTTTTATAAAAGGACAATTTTAGAAGTCATATAAAAGTTTTCCAAAAATTATAGATATCTATACTATTATATAATGCATTGGTACTATTTTATAATTAGAAAGGCTTAAAATTCAGACTTTTACTTGCTTATTATGGAAGTATTTCAAAATTAATTGGTTAGGAAGTATGTTGGTTAGGAAGCAAGTTGGTTAGGAAGTTTGTTAGGAAGGTTGTTCAAATTAAAAGTATTTGGCTTAACCATCTCTACTTAGAAAGCATAAATACAACTAAATGTGTAACCGAATAACCGAATAACGCAAAATATAGTTACAGGTACCCGCCACCGCATTGCGCGAGTACCGTTCTAGTGTCTTAGAATTAGTTAAACGTATGTTGTATATAAACATTCATACGTATATGTAAAAGTATTTAAATACTTATTTTTCTCTAAAAAAACTCCACATACCTACTGGTAATGGTATAAATACTTCGTACTCTCGAACTCCATTCATCACTTCACTATCTCTAAAAGGGTAAACAAAATGGGTTTCAACTTAAAAGTTGTTTACATTATCACTCTCTTGATCAGAGCACCATTTGCTGTAAAACCTCAGTTAGTTACAACATTCGACGCGGTCACTAACTCAGGCACCATAACTGAGGGATGCTTCACAATACCAGGGAGGTGTGTTCCTTCGTTATGCCAGGAACGCGATGGAGGATCGTGTATATCTTTTGAACGGTGTTGCTGCCATATGAAGTAATTAGCTGTGGTATGTGCAGCAGTGCAGGGAAGGATTAATTTACTACCATTGATGGAGGATTGCAAATAATTTTCTATTATAATATATAATAAAAATAACTATAGTATACTTTCTATTATAACAAGGTGTCTTTCTGCATACAGTTTTAGGCCCGTCTTTGTGTGCACTTTGCCACTTTGTATTAATGTATTGCACTCTCTCTTGTGAATGTTTGCAATTTATGCCCCTTTCCATTTAAATGAGTTGACATTTTTGCTTTAAGTTATGGTAGTTAAAAGTCTTATTTGAAAATAAAAAAACCATCTAGCAAACTTTTGCTTCCTGGCATTATTCTTTTCAAGTTAATAATATGTCTTAGTAAATAAAAGTTAACAACCATGAATGAGGTTGAACTTTATAGTAATCTCGGCTCAAATCTCATACCTATTGTATCGTTCTAAAAAAAAGGAAAAAAAAATCTCATACTTATTGTAAGAGAGTTGTTGGGCCATTCGAACTTGAGCTCAAAGTAAAAAATTTATGGATGATAATCATTTTGTTTCATAAATATTACTATGAAAGAAATAAGTGTTGAATTTCACTTTGTAGTATTCTTGCTTGTTAGCCAGTTGATAATGTTAGTACAATAACACACCTGAAATATAGCAAGATTGTTTAAACCACGTAGAGATGTTTATTATATTGTTAGATATCTCATTATCAATTTAAATGATGTGCGTTTAATCTCTCAGAGTGTCAGACACATCTATTTAAAAGCAGGGGCGGAGCCAGGATTTGTAGTTAAGGGGGGCCGAAGTTAATTATATAACCCGAAAAAATAAAAGTTTAAAAATGGTTTCCAACTTTAGTTTATACAAATAAACCATCACAAAAACTTATGAATACATTAATAAACCTAATTTTTTCTAACATATTTAGAGGATTAAAAGTATAGTAAACTCAAAATAATGTCATTTTTTTAATCTATTTTGATGCTTCTGAGTATATAACTATGGGAGAACAACAAAGCCGAAACTTTCTAGTATTTTTTATTTAGGTTTTGGGTGTTCAAAAAATATAGAAGTCATATAAAAGTTTTCCAAAAGTTATAGATATCTATATTACTATATAATGCATTTGGTACTATTTTATAATTAAAAAGGCTTAAAATTCAGATTTTTACTTGCTTATTATAGAAGGTTTTAAAATTAATTGGTTAGGAAGCATGTTAGTTAGGAAGTTTATTAGGAAGGTTGTTCAAATTAAAATTTTTTGTCTTAACCATCTCTACTTATAAAGCATAAATACCATTAAATGTGTAACCGAATAACGCAAAATATAGTCACAGGTAACTGCCGCCGCATTGCCTAGGTACCGTTTTAGTGTCTTAGAAGGAGTTAAACGTATGTTGTATTTAAACATTCATGGGTATACGTAAAAGTATTTAAATAATTATTTTTCTCTAAAAAAAGCTCCACATACCTACTGGTAATGGTATAAATACTACGTACTCTCGAACTTCATTCATCTCTTCACTATCTCTAAACAGGTAAACAAAATGGGTTTCGACTTAAAAGTTGTTTACATTATCACTCTCTTGATCATAGCACCATTTGTTGTAAAACCTCAGTTTGTTACAACATTCGACGGGGTCATTAACTCTGGCACCATAACTGAGGGGTGCTTCACAATACCGGGGAAGTGTGTTCCTTCGTTATGCTAGGAACACGATGGAGGATCGTGTATATCTTTTGAATGGTGTTGCTGCCATATGAAGTAATTAGCTGTGGTATGTGCAGCAGTGCAGGGGAGGATTAATTTACTACCATTGATGGAGGATTGCAAATAATTTTCTATTATAATATATAATAAAAATAACTATACCATGCTTTCTATTAAAACAAGGTGTCTTTCTGCATACAGTTTTAGGCATGTCTTTGTGTGCACTTTGCCACTATGTATTAATATATTGCACTCTCTTGTGAATGTTTTCAATTTATGCCCCTTGCCATTTGAATGAGTTGACATTTTTGCTTTAAGTTATGGTAGTTCAAAGTCTTATTTGCAAATAAAAAAACATCTAGCAAACTTTTGCTTCCTGGCATTATTCTTTTCAAGTTAATAATATGTCTTAGTAAATAAAAGTTAACAACCATGAATGAGGTTGAACTTTATAGTAATCTCGGCTCAAATCTCATACTTATTGTATTGTTCTTAAAAAAAAAAAAAAAAAAAAAAAAAAAAAAAAAAAAAAAAATCTCATACTTATTGTAAGAGAATTGTTGGGCCATTCGAACTTGAGCTCAAAGTAAAAAATTTATGATGATAATCATGTTGTTTCATAAATATTACTATGAAAGATATAAGTGTTGAATTTCATTTTGTACTATTCTTTTGGTAGCCAGTTGATAATGTTGGTACAATAACATAACTGAAATATAGCAAGATTGTTTAAACCATGTAGAGATGTTTATTATAGTGTTAGATACCCCATTATCATTTTAAATGATGTGCGTTTAATCTCTCAGAGTGTCTAGCACATCTCTTTAAAAGTAGGGGCGGAGCCAGGATTTGTAGTTAACGGGGGCCGAAGTTCATTATATAACTCGAAAATAAAAGTTTAAAAATAGTTTCCAACTTTAGTTTTTACAAATAAACCATCACAAAAACTTATGAATACATTAATAAACCTAATATTTTCTAACATATTTAGTGGATTAAAAGTATAGTAAACTCAAAATAAGGTCATTTTTTTAATCAATTTTGATGCTTCTGAGTATATAACTAGGGGAGAACAACAAAGCCGAAACTTTCTAGTATTTTTTGATTTAGGTTTTGGGTGTTCAATAAATATACGTATTCGGATATCCGAAAACTTATAATTTACTAAAAAGTTGGGTTTTATGAAAGGACAGTTTTGGAAGTCATATAAAAGTTTTCCAAAAGTTACAGATATCTATACTACTATATAATGCATTTGGTACTATTTTATAATCAGAAAGGCTTAAAATCAGACTTTTACTTGGTTATTATGAAAGGATTTCAAAATTAATTGGTTCGGAAGCATGTTGGTTAGGAAGCAAGTTGGTTAGGAAGGTTTTTCAAATTAAAATTATTTGGCTTAACCATCTCTACTTATAAAGCATAAATACAACTAAATGTGTAACCGAATAACACAAAATATAGTCACAGGTACCCGCTGCCGCATTGCGTAGGTACCGTTCTAGTGTCTTAGAATGAGTTAAACGTATGTTGTATATAAACATTCATACGTATACGTAAAAGTATTTACATACTTATTTTTCTCTAAAAAAAACTCCACATACCTACTGGTAATTGTATAAATACTACGTACTCTCAAACTCCATTCATCACTTCACTATCTCTAAACGGGTAAACAAAATGGGTTTCGACTTAAAAGTTGTTTACATTATCACACTCTTGATCATAGCACCATTTGCTACAAAACCTCAGTCAGTTTCCACATTCGACGCGGTCATTAACTCAGGTACCATAACTGGAGGATGCTTCACATCACTGGGGAGGTGTGTTTGATGCGTGGTTTTGCAACCTTGCAAAAGTTTTTACCTCTCAAGGGATCTTGAGAAGCTTGCAATCCCCACCAGGCAGTGTACCTGACCATTGTAGTATAGTATAGTGGCAAGTACCGGGGGATTGATCGTTCAGCTCAATGAATAGTGTTCGTTAGGGTTAAAACTCAATTAAACTAGGTCTAGAGGTAAGAGATGATTCTTTTTGTATTTTTATATTTTATGGAAAGCAAGTAAAAATCTCGGATTTTGGAAGAATGGTCGGAATTAGTTGTTAGTCAACTAACCCAAATAACTACAAATGCAAATAAAATAAAATAACACTAAGTAAATGTGGAGAAAAACAAAAATACGAGAAAATGTGTTTACTTAGATTTCACTACTCCCTAGCTATCTTTTACTCTTTGATTAGTTTGTTACAATTGCATGGATGACGGGTTATATTCCTTAATACCATTCGTAGGGCCGTGTATGATCTTCCTTAACTCTATAAGCTTTTACCTCTTTCTATGTCGAGCCGACTACTAGCTCCTAACATGGCCTCCTTAGTAGTTACTTATGCATTAAATATAACCAATTTATCATAGTACACATCCGATCATGTTTCTTAAGACGTTCAAGCATGTTACCAATTGAAAGTCTGCCAGTTTTCTTTAGCCTAACATCGAAATCATTCATCCACAACAATAATAAACAAACAAACAACCAATAATCAATAATTAAGTTTCATTACATCTAAGCAAACACAAAGAAAACCTAGCCTAGCATGTTAAAGTAAAGACAAGCATAAGATGGAATCAAACAACACATAGACATATTGAATGATTATTGGAAAACTTATCTTTAATTAAATATGAATGAAACAAGGGTTTGGAACCCTTAAAAGTAAGGTAAAATTCGTGCTAGGGTTTCTCCAAAGTTCTCCTCCCTTTAACAAATGAAAACTAGAAAACTATATATAGATTTTTGAGTCTGACGGCGTCACGTGTAAATCCTGACGCCGTCTGTAACACCCCCAATTTCGTGATAGGTAGCAGAATTCAAACTGGCTGTTACTCGACGGCACAACAGTCATATTAATAGAAAACGATCTCTAACTGAGTCGTTTTAAAAGATTTATCATTCAAACTATATAAATATCATAGATTTCAAAATGAGGTCCCAGATGGTTCCATGTTTACAAATTACATTAAATGAGTTTTTGAATGATAATAAAATTTATAGCCCTCTTGAATATCTGTACTTCTCCGTGCCAGCCTCGTTCATTATGGACCTGAAATACATGCTAAAGTGTCAACATGAAGTTGGTGAGTTCATAGAGTTTAATGAAAAGAATGTAATGTAAAACATTTGAATGAAGATTTCTTAGCAAAGGCATCATAAATCCACTCAGTTCCAAGTCCCGCCCATACAAGACTTACAACCTGTGTGTTTACGACCCACTGCCAAATATGATATGGTTTATGTGAACAAAAGTAATACTTGTATCTAGATTCAAAGATAAGTGTAGCAATACCGCTATATAAGCAATTTTTGATAATGAGGTTATATAAACAATGCTGACAATGAAGTGGAGGCTATAATACTACGTTTTTGAACACTAGTGTCAATGGGAAGATAATGAAGTATGTAACATGTAAACACATAAAGCATTGGAGTAAACCACAAACATTGAGTAAGGCAATTGGTGTTTAAGTAAGCAAGTAGCATGTTCAAGTAAAACAAGTATTGCATTCATGTAAAACGAGCATGTATTCTCCCCCAAAACAGTTATAAACAATTAAAAAGAGAGGGGGCCATAAACTCACAGAAATGTACAAATAGTTGAGAGTACTTGTGAAAGTATAAAACAAGTATTTAAGCATGTATCTCCCCCAAATAGTTTACAAAACAATTAAAAGAGTAGGGGCTATGACTCACCTTAAGTTATGTAGTGAGAAATGAAAATGGTAGTCGAATTGCGAAAGTCTCTAAGAGCAACCTATAATAGAACGTTGTTACTTAGGTTTGGAGTAATGTCAAAGAATACGAAGAATCGCCTATATATGTCTTGCATATTGTTCATGATGTAGTACTTAGTATGTTGTGTAAATCTTTGAAATAAAAGTGGTTTATGAAACATGTATAGTTTGTATATCTCTTACTACCGTTCGGGCCGACATAATTCAGAGGTCACGCAGTAAACGTTCGAGGAGCTAGGACACTTTAATTCATAAATCCAACAACTCGTCGATCCGTTTACCCAAATGGAACCCCTCACATGAAGCTCCCTAGTGTTGTAGTATTTGATAGCAAGTATAAGTTTTTTATCTTTAAAAGTTACATGTCCGAATAAATGAATAAACTTAGATAAGTTTATTTTAAATGAAGATTGTTATTTCAATGAGTTTCTTAAGTCTAGAATGAAAATTACTTGCAAAGTCTCATGGTCATTTTGATGGGGTAGATCCAAATTAGAATGTTACAACTAACTCTATAGTTCATGTTTTCATCTTAGAAAGTTATATGGTCTTTAGTCGTGGCTTTGCCGTGACTTTGGTCATTGTTACCATGGTCTTGAGATTCATCTTTGGCCCTAACCATGGCTGTGGTCTCGGCTTCAAGGTCATTAGACCTCTTGGTTTTACTTAGCCATAATAAATACATGGTCATTTGGTATTAAAAAGGGGATGTTAAGAATTTGAAGAAAATATCACTCGTTACGCGTTTTCAGGGTTCGAGCTTCTTTCCAACTGAACGAAAACGTCGTTCTAGACAACTTTCGTGTTTTAACTTTTTGATGAAACGGAGCAGAAGGACCTCTTTCAAAAAGGTCAGCTGCTTAACAGCTTGTTTTGGCAGTTTCGGCGTTTTGGTTTTGTTAACTTCTTTTGGCCGTAACTTTTGACTCGTGTACTCGTTTTAGGTGGTTCAAATTGCTATATTTTCCTTTTAAAGTCCTATTTAACAGTAGGTAAGTTTCCAATATCATGGTTATATTATTTTGGTCGAATTTCATAATATATGTCACTAGTTTTCTTGTTTATGTCCATTTAGGTAACTTATGGTTCCCTTAACTTGTTTTAAAGGTTTTTGCACATCATGAACACAATATAAAGACCATATATAGCATAAATGAAGTATAATAAGCATGAGAATGATATTGAGCAAGAAAGTGTATTAGGGTTTCTTACAACTTTTGGCTTCCTAATGAAAGGAAATCAAGAGCTATTACTAGAACAAGTATTAGAAACCCTAGCTTCCAATATTTAACCACCCTTGCTAATCTTTGTTAGTCTTGATCTATTCCTTGTAAGAATCTTATTTACTCAGGCCCTAATCACCTTGTGTAGCTAGTAGAACAACCATGGAATCACCAATGAAACACTAGTTTCATGTAGAGGTTAACTAGGCCTTTAACTTTGTAGTGTAACTTGTAGTTTGAAGATCAAAGGATCATGGTGCTAGGGATTATAGGGTGTTCAGCTTTGGTGATGAAAAGATGAATATAAATGTGTTTTCTAAGTCATGAATGAGGATATATATAAGCTAAAATGAGGAGGTGCAAGTATTGGGATATTTTGGAAGCTTAATGAAGAAGTTTAGACACATGTATGCAATCCTAAAGTTCAAGACTTATCAAGGCTTTATTTCAAGCCAAAAAGGCTTGTTGATAGCCATAAATTTCGTTCATAGCTTATCTTAGATGACTAGATATGATTTTTGATGTTATCTTGCTTTTACGAAGTGAGTTTTGGTCCCGTTAATCGCTAACTGGAAGTCACAAAGTCATGAAACTTACAACCGGGTATCGTAAAAATATAAAACTTGTAGGAATGATTTAACTTATCATTATACTCCATAATAAAATATAAAATGTGTGGTAAGTTCCATCGGGTTGCTTAAACGCTGTTAAAACTGGAAATCGTAATCTGAAAATGCGTAATTCGCGTAAAACGCTGAACTGGAAAACGTTAAATTCCAAAATTCCTGAGAATGTTATGGAAGGTGAAAAACTTACATTTCTCTTGTTTGTGATTTTGTGGGGACATATCGGGATGCCTAAATGACGTTTAAACCTTAAAGTAATTCTCAGACACGGTTTCGTAATTTTTGCCGAAATGATCCGATGAGTGTCAAACTCTCGAATTATCATTAAAATAATTTAACTTACGAGAATATGAAATAAAAATTTTGAAGATGAATAGTGACGATGAATACTATGTGAATAGTAACCATGAATAGTAAAATTTTCAGGAATAGAAATTAACCTGAAAATGTGAATTGTTACAGTATCTACCCCTTAAAGGGAACTTCGTCCCAAAGTTCTGTGTGTGTTATATGTTGGAGTGGTGTCTATGAAGAGGTGTGGTTACTTATGGGGACTAGAGTCTGGAACTACCAGTGATGTAGTTTGATTTGTCTCAGAATACGGTGTGTCAATAGAAATTGATAACATAGTTGAATATCAATAGAGATTCATATAATAGTCGAATATCAAAGGAAATTGATATAGTAGTCGAACAACCATAGAAATTGGGATAGTAGTTGAATATCAATAGCAATTGATATGGTAGTCGAATAAAATTGATATAGTAGTCGAAATCCAAAATAGAAATTGAGATAGTAGTTGAGTATCAATGACAATTGATATGGTAGTCGAATAGAAATTTGGTATAGTAGTTGAATATAAATAGCAATTGTAATTGGATCTAGTTCTTCGAATCGTGGGTTACTTTGTTATACACCCCAAAGTGTTGAACATGTGGTTGGACCAAGTCCTGTTTGAATTGTACGGCTTCCCATGCATATGGCTACATGGCCCCGTAATGAGTTTTGTACGGCTGCCCATGCATATAGCTACATGGCCCCGCAATGAGTTCTGTACGACCGCCTATGCATATGGCTACACGGCCCCATAATGAGTTTTGTAGGGCTGCCCATGCATATGGCTACATGGCCCCGTAATAAGTTTTGTACGGCTACCCATGCATATGGCTACATGGCCTCGTAATGAGTTCCGTACGACTGCCCATGCATATGACTACATGGCCCCGTAATGAGTTTTGTACGGCTGCCCATGCATATGGCTACATGGCCTCGCAATGAGTTCTGTACGACTGCCCATGTATATGGCTACATGGCCCCGTAATGAGTTCTGTACGGCTGCCTATGCATATGGCTACATGGCCTCACAATGAGTTCTGTACGACTGCCGATGCATATGGCTACATGGCCCCGTAATGAGTTTTGTACGGCTGCCCATGCATATGGCTACATGGCCTCGCAATGAGTTCTATTTGTTATTGCACTATCATTATGAAAACCAAAATGTAAATCTCGTACTAATGGAAATTGGGATAGTTGTTGCAATCATAGCCTAGTAGGTAATCTGTTGTTGTACCTAGTGTTTATCGACTTCATACTTATATTATTTCAGATACAAATAAGCCCACTTGTTTATAATTCTTTATTTACATAGAGAGGCATCCCAAACAATGTAAATAAAGGAATATAAACTTATGGTTCGGTGATTTGCAATTTCTTTATTTAAATGAAAAGGCATCCCAATCCATTCAAATAAAGACATTATAAATCATCCTACCTAAGAATTCCCGACACAACATTCATACTTAGCCGGTGAGTTACAAGGTAGTGTATTACGAGATGTACTGGTGTTCCAAAAGTACGAAATGAATATTCATACTCATCTTCGGAGATGGAGAGTAAGATAATCGGGGGAAATTGACTTAGTGTTCAAAATAGTTGGTGAGCAGAGAGTTGTGAAATAAGCATGTTTTTTTATGGGAAATGATAGAATAATTACGTTGGAGGTTTAAAGGCATAACACATGATAGTATAAAACAAGAGTTTTATTCATACAACGTTGGTTGATTTACAAAATCGAAACCTATTACAAGCTTCTTCAAAATTTACTAACTGATACTTTCAGTTTAGTAATTACAACGTTTTTACTATCGCTAGTTTTTAACTGGATTTCATAACATTTACTAACTGAGTCTAATCAGTTTAGTAGTACAAAAGATAACTAGTATCATCACACTAGTCTATTGCGGGTTAGAAGATCCTAGCAGCTCTGATTGATTGGTAACTTCTTGGTTTAGTATGTTATGGAGGTACGAGTCGATGAAGTTTGAGAGGCTATAGTTTCCATGCTGACTTTCTTGTTGGATCAATGGTGGTCGTGATACGATCCATAATGAGTGATCCAACTCATCACATGTAGGGGTATAAAAGTGAAGTGATAGTGGTAGTGATAGTGGTGCTAGTACATATTCTTATTTATCATCATCCTACTCAAAGTCTGACTCAACCCAATTTTGTTCAAAATAATTAGAAGTATTCTACGCAAAATTAGTTGGCATTGGTTCCTCCTCTTCTTCGTTGGTTAAATCTTCGAAAGGTTCTTCTTCGTCATCAGAAGCGAAGGCAATTACGAAGTCAAATCCGAACTCGGGTGAGGGTGGTAAGACTTGGAAGTTATTAGGTAGAGTGGGAACATAATCAGGAGAAGTGGGTGCGCACATGATTTCTATGAGAAGAATTACTATGTTAAGGCAATTCTAAAACTTACGAGGAAATGCTCAATTATACTAAGGGTACATATATCAATATGCTAAAATGTTTGCGTTGTATAAAATGTCTAAAATATCCATAATCGTTTGGAGAATGGAAGGCACAGAGAGCGGAAGGCTATAAAATGTTTTTGCTTGTAAGTGTGGTTATAGTTTAGGTCTCAATTAGACCCGTTTCTCAATAACCATGGCTCTGGTACCAATCTGTAACACCCCCAATTTCGTGATAGGCAGCGGAATTCAAACTGGGTGTTACTCGATGGCACAATAGTCATATTAATAGAAAACGATATCTAATTGAGTCATTTTAAAAGATTTATCATTCAAATTATATAAATATCAGAGATTTCAAAATGAGGTCCCAGATGGTTCCATGTTTACAAATTACATTAAATGAGTTTTCGAATGATAATAAAATTTATAGCCCTCTTGAATATCGGTGCTCCTCCGTGCCAGCCTCGTTCATTATGGACGTGAAATACATGCTAAAGTGTCAACACGAGGTTGGTGAGTTCATAGAGTTTAATGAAAAAGAATGTAATGTAAAACATTTGAATGAAGATTTCCCAGCAAAGGCATCATAAATCCACTCAGTTCCAAGTCCCGCCCATACAAGGCTTACAACCTGTGTATTTACGACCCACTGCCAAATATGATATGGTTTATGTGAACAAAAGTAATACTTGTATCTAGATTCAAAGATAAGTGTAGCAATACCGCTATATAAGCAATTTTTGACAATGAGGTTATATAAATAGTGCTGACAATGAAGTGGAAGCTATAATACTACGTTTTTGAACACTAGTGTCAATGGGAAGATAATGAAGTATGTAACATATAAACAGATAAAGCATTGGAGTAAACCACAAACATTGAGTAAGGCAATTGGTGTTTAAGTAAGCAAGTAGCATGTTCAAGTAAAACAAGTATTGCATTCATGTAAAACGAGCATGTATTCTCCCCCAAAACAGTTATAAACAATTAAAAAGAGAGGGGGCCATAAACTCACAGAAATGTACAAATAGTTGAGAGTACTTGTGAAAGTATAAAACAAGTATTTAAGCATGTATCTCCCCCAAAGAGTTTACAAAACAATTAAAAGAGTAGGGGCTATGACTCACCTTAAGTTACGTAGTGAGAAATGAAAATGGTAGTCGAATTGCGAAAGCCTCTAAGAGCAACCTATAATAGAACGTTGCTACTTAGGTTTGGAGTAATGTCAAAGAATACGAATAATCGCCTATATATGTCTTGCATGTTGTTCATGATGTAGTACTTAGTATGTTGTGTAAATCTTTGAAATAAAAGTGGTTTATGAAACATGTATAGTTTGTATATCTCTTACTACCGTTTGGGCCGACATAATTCAGAGGTCACGCAGTAAACGTTCGAGGAGCTAGGACACTTTAATTCATAAATCCAGCAACTCGTCGATCCGTTTACCCAAATGGAACCCCTCACATGAAGCTCCCTAGTGTTGTAGTATTTGATAGCAAGTATTTGATAGCAAGTATAAGTTTTTTATCTTTAAAAGTTACATGTCCGAATAAATGAATAAACTTAGGAAAGTTTATTTTAAATGAAGATTGTTATTTCAATGAGTTTCTTAAGTCTAGAATGAAAATTACTTGCAAAGTCTCATGGTCATTTTGATGGGGTAGATCCAAATTGGAATGTTACAACTAACTCTCTAGTTCATGTTTTCGTCTTAGAAAGTTATATGGCCTTTAGCCGTGGCTTTGCCGTGACTTTGGTCATTGTTACCATGGTCTTGAGACTCATCTTTGGCCCTAACCATGGCTGTGGTCTCGGCTTCAAGGTCATTAGACCTCTTGGTTTTACTTAGCCATAATAAATACATGGTCATTTGGTATTAAAAAGGGGTTGTTAATAATTTGAAGAAAATATCACTCGTTATGCGTTTTCAGGGTTCGAGCTTCTTTTAACCTGAATGAAAACGTCGTTCCGGACAACTTTCATGTTTTAAATTTTTGATGAAACAGAGCAGAAGGGCCTCTTTCAAAAAGGTCAGCTGCTTAACAGCTTGTTTTGGCAGTTTCGGCGTTTTGGTTTTGCTAACTTATTTTTGGCCGTAACCTTTGACTCGTGTACTCGTTTTAGGTGGTTCAAATTGCTATGTTTTCCTTGTAAAGTTCTATTTAACAGTAGGTAAGTGTCCAATATGATGGTTTTACTATTTTGGTTGAATTTTACAATATATGTCACTAGTTTTCTTGTTTATGTCCATTTAGGTAACTTATGGTTCCCTTAACTTGTTTTAAAGGTTTTTGTACATCATGAACACAATATAAAGACCATATATAGCATAAATGAAGTATAATAAGCATGAGAATGATATTGAGCAAGAAATTGTATTAAGGTTTCTTACAACTTTTGGCTTCCTAATGAAAGGAAATCAAGAGCTATTACTAGAACAAGTATTAGAAACCCTAGCTTCCAATATTTAACCACCCTTGCTAATCTTTGTTAGTCTTGATCTATTCCTTGTAATAATCTTATTTACTCAGCCCCTAAACACCTTGTGTAGCTAGTAGAACAACCATGGAATCACCAATGAAACACTAGTTTCATGTAGAGGTTAACTAGGCCTTTAACTTTGTAGTGTAACTTGTAGTTTGAAGATCAAAGGATCATGGTGCTAGGGATTATAGGGTGTTCGGTTTTGGTGATGAAAAGATGAAGATAAATGTGTTTTCTAAGTCATGAATGAGGATATATGTAAGCTAAAATGAGGAGGTGCAAGTATTAGGATATTTTGGAAGCTTAGTGAAGAAGTTTAGACACATGTATGCAATCCTAAAGTTCAAGACTTATCAAGGTTTTATCTCAAGCCAACAAGGCTTGTTGATAGCCATAAATTTCGTTCATAGCTTATCTTAGATGACTAGATATGATTTTTGATGTTATCTTGCTTTTACGGAGTGAGGTTTGGTCCCGTTAATCGCTAACTGTAAGTCACAAAGTCATGAAACTTACAACCGGGTATCGTAAAAATATAAAACTTGTAGCAATGATTTAACTTATCATTATACTCCATAATAAAATATAAAATGAGTGGTAAGTTCCATCGGGTTGCTTAAACGCTGTTAAAACTGGAAATCGTAATCTGAAAACGCGTAATTCGCGTAAAACGCTGAACTGGAACACGTAAAATTCCAAAATTCCTGAGAATGTTATGGAAGGTGAAAAACTTACATTTCTCTTGTTTGTGATTTTGTGGGGACATATCGAGATGCCTAAAGAACGTTTAAACCTTAAAGTAATTCTCGGACACGGTTTCGTGATTTTTGCCGAAATGATCCGATTAGTGTCATACTCTCGAATTATCATTAAAATAATTTAACTTACGAGAATATGAAATAAAAATTTTGGAGATGAATAGTGACGTTGAATAGTTAAGTGAATGGTAACCATGAATAGTAAAATTTTCAGGAATAAAAATTAACCTGAAAATGCGAGTTGTTACACCGTCAACTCGCCGCCATAAAAACTCTCGTATTGCCTAGATCCAGATCTGACGCCGTCATGTGTAACTTGTCTTTTGGCCGTCTCTTATATTTTGTACGTGACGGCCATGGTGACGCCGTTACGTGTAAGTCTTCCAAAAACATTCTGACGCGTCACGTGTAACTTGATTATCCACCTCTTTGTCAATGAGTGACGGCATCACATGCAAATCCTGACGCCGTCAGGTACCAAATTCAGCATGATTTGGAGACTTTGCCGTTTTCTTCACTTTTTCGCTCAAAAAACGTCCAAAATGCTTCATTTTCCAGATTTCTTCTCAAAAGTATCTAAAATGACAAAAGGAACGATTTAGTGCAATATTTGATCAAATAATCTCGACTTTTGGCTTAAATGACCCCCTAAAAGTGATACACTTTTCGTCTCATCAAATACCCTTACACTTGAGATTTGCTTGTCCTCAAGCAAATGTGCTTTTATTCTAATTAAAATACAAGCCAGGGGTCATTTAACACTAATATAAAAGTAATTGCAACAAATAATCGTTCCACTTCAACCAAAAGAAGCACGGAAGTTATACACTAGCACTTCACAAATAGTATTTAGATACTCACATCTCTCGGGTGTAATAAAAGTATGTATTACAATATGAAAACGGAAGATATCTCTCACTACCTGTCATAGCAAATAAATTACCATAGGCTTGGAAAAGGATCAAACCTCCACCACTTGGCGTAAGCACCTAGGATAAACTATCAAAGAGGTCTTTTTAAAGGGTTATAACGTGAGGTGTAGGGATATGATAAACACGGTTTTGTTGGATAAAGGCAATCTTTACTGGTGGCGAGTTAATCATCTTGGTCAATTACATGTACAATGTAGCGTTGCTAAGCCAAGACTCGACTCGACTTAAGCTAATCATAAACTAACAAAACATAAAATAAACATAAAAGGAAACGGGATGGTAGTCCGTATGTTTTTTCTCTTTTTCTTGTTCGATTTTATTTTTCTTTTTCTTAACTTTTTGAATTTTACCCATGAGTCACAATCGTCCCAAAACAATATGTACAAGATATGACTCGACTTAGCAACCATGTAATCAATTAGACAATTAACTAAGGGTTTAAACATGTAACAATAATGCACTAAAGATGAGTGCATACACGGAACTACGGAAGGCTAAGGCGATTTGGGTGTACATTTGGGGTGGATTATAAACAAATTCTATCTTTAAGTAAGATGCTTAAAGTTAGAAACGAAAAAGATAGGCTCCGAGGGTTGTACTAGGGGTATCGTGTACTAAAAATGAGTACAACGCAAAGGTGTGGGAAAATTAATTGACTTTACTAGTCAAGTAATTATGACTTCATTGGTCAAGTAATTATGATACGGGTTTAAACACAAGGGTTATCCTAATGCCTCTTATCATGTAGTAAATCCTACTACACGAATGTAGTCTCACTAGCGCTCTCGGGATGCATCACTAACGCAAGTTCTAGAATCTAAGTACTACCGGTACACTCATAAGCATCTTTTCCTACCAAATCTAGGGGCGAACCTCACATATTTGGGGTGGAAAATTTTGAGTGGTACGGTTTTTCATGCTAGTCATACAACTCCTATCCATGAGACGCTCATTAAGACTAAAGCTTCACTCCTAAATGTTGTAAAAAAAATTTTAATTAGGCGCTAAAATTGCCCTAACAAGTATTTCTCTTAGTTTTATTACACACCTACTATTGAACAAACAAACTCAAGTGCAATTTTATTCTCTAAGGTATCATCATTTACCCTTCCCTTACACTTAGGCTGAACATTGTCCCCAATGTTCAATAAAAAGGATGTAAAAGTAATGAAGGTAAAAGAATGAAACAAATACTCCCCTGATTCGTTCGGTGTGGATAATACGGTAACAAGGTTAGATCCTCCTCCAAGAAAATGAACGTTGAAAGCTTCCCTCTAGAAATATAAATCATCTTCTTGTCCAATATAACCTGTTAAACCTGAGAAAACAATCATGGCAAACCTCACGTAAAATTGGCGGCAATATATATATATATATATATATATATATATATATATATATATATATATATATATATATATATATATATATATATAAAGATATAATGCTTGTGGAATAAATGTTTGCGGATTTCCTAGAGTTTATAAAACTAAAGATTTAACAAAAACTTTAAGACTCTGGTAGAAAAACAAAACTCGCAAAATTTTTTAGAATTTTACACCTGACGCTGTCAGGGTATAATCCTGACCTCGTCAGAGTGCTCTGAAGAAATCTTATGTTAAGTTTCCGGAAAATTTCTGGAAAAACTCACGCCTTAATTCCTGGAAATCCTGCAAAACATCATTATGACTCGATACAAGCACTTGACTCAAAGAAATACTAATATGCATGTTAGTTTAATATCGTTGTGGTCCATGTCCTAGCTCGTTCTTAGAAACAAATTTAGATTTCCCTTACACTTATCTTTTGCGAAATACCTTTATATGAAGTTAAGACGAAGTTAAACAACAAGGTAAAGCATTTTCACAATTTATTTTGAAACATCAGCCACAAACAATAAAAATAAAAGCATGCATACGGAAACAAATAAAATCAAACAAACAAACAATCAAACAAATAAAAGCTTGGGTTGCCTCCCAAGAAGCGCTTTTCTTTGTTTACGAGTCTTGTAGCTAGACTCAAGGTCATGGGCTATCCTATATGAGTGAGTTCCTCATCGAGGACATCTTTGGGATAAACTTAGATTTTAATTTCCTATCGGTTCTTTTAGTTCGGTATGACTTCTCAAAATTTTCTCCATTCAGATCATATAGAATCATCTTCATATGCCATGATCCGTCACCTTCCTTAGGTGGCTTGTCCCAGTTCCATTTACATTTATCACCTTCCCTTTTCTACTTGTTCATTCCTAAGTTGATAGGCATCACTCCTAGGAATTAAATCATTTTCCTAAAGACTAAGGGATCCTCAAAGGGGTTTAGTTCTTTATCCCTAGCTATGAGTTACTCCACCGAATGCGTTTTGTTTATAAACTCGTTCTCTAAATAAAATGGGCGTTGAGGTCCTATGAAGTCTCTATTAACCCAAGGTTCGTATCTAGATGGTCTCCTATTCAAGTCTACCCAATGAGGCATTGGTTCCTCATTAGTATCATAGGCATGTTTCTTAACATCATAGACCGACCAAGTTTCTCCTTCTCCTACCGCTATTCTAGATTCCTTACAATCAATCATCGCACTTGCGGTAGCTAAAAATCCTCTTCCTATTAATAAAGGGCATGTAGTGTCACTAACTATATCAAGGACGTGGAAATCGGCTAACATTGTCAGCCTTCCTATATGCACTAACACATCCTTCACTACCCCAACCGGATACGCTACACTTACATCTGTAAGCCCTATGTTTACCTCTATTTCATCTAATTTGCCTGGCTTAAGAGTGGTGTACAGAGATAATGGAAGAAAATTTAGGCTTGACCCAAGATCGGCTAATGTGTCAAAAGCCTCAGAATTTCCGATCTTACAGGGTAAAACAAATATACTCGGATAATCTAATTTTTTAGGCAGCTTGTTTTGAACGAATGCGGTCCCATTCTTACCCAACTTGAGTTTCTCTTCATATTTCTCTAAAAGGGCATTGTAATAGGGAGCACGGGCTAAGACATCAATGACGAGGCGCTCAAGGTGAAGTTCCAAGAATTCATCTCCAAGGTCTTGTGTAGGGGGTGTTTCAACTATGCTATTGACCAGTTTGATGTTGGTTGTTTTATTCAATTGGTCCTTTTGAAAAATTTGGATTTGCTTGAAACACGTGCTCACGGCATTGACCAAATAGTATTGTGGACAAGAAGTGGAAGACGAAACAGATGATATAGCGTTAACGTTTACTTTCGGATTCTTGATAGTGTTACTTGGGATTGCTCCCATTTCTTGGTCTTTAAGAAATTTCAACAACGTGTAAATCTTATTGGTTATCTCACTTTGTTTGTGTTTGAAATCAGCTTCAAACTTTGCTAAACGAGTTTCTTGAGATGACATAAATTTGGACATCAATCCTTCAAAATTATTGGTACTACCATAGTTGTTGGAAGGATTGTTGTTGAAAGTACGGTTAGGGGGTGGACCGCTTGATTGATAATGATTAGGTGGAGTGGAAGAATTGTTTTGGGGTGCGTTTTGGCTTTGTTTCCACCTAAGGTTTGTATGATTTTTCCAAGAGGGGTTGTATGAATCACCATAAGGGTTTGGCTCGGGTTTGAAAGTATACCACTTGTCTCCTGCTCTGTCGGTACGCGAGGATGCGTAATCCGCAAAAGCTTGTTCGGGGAGTTCCATGCAATCTCGAGTGTCGTGGGGACCACTACATAATTCGCATGAAGAAGTGATTTTGTTCACTTGGCTTGAAGGTTTAGGAGCTTCGTAGGATTTCATAAGAAACTTGACTTGGTCTTCAAGTTCCATGATCCTACGGTCGGGAGTGCTTGAATTGTTCGAAGGCAAAGATATTGCTTTGACCGTTTTGTTCAAATCACGGGGATCATTCCAACTTTCGTTGTCATAGAGAGTGATGAGTATCTAAATACTCATCATTTTATACCAATCTGAGCTGCCAAAACATCCAAAAACACTCAAATATGCATCATAATACTGAAAATATCTTAGAAGTGTGTTTTATATGTTTCAAATGCAAAATATGCAAAAACAAATGAAAAACGTACAAAGTTTGCATAATTGGCAGTTTCAGTCTCTCAAGTTTCATAAATTGGCAAAACTAGTCCCTGGTTATACTAAAAACATGAAAAAGTCACCAAAGGTCCTTTTTAATCATAAAGTTACATATTTAGTCCTTTGGTGCAAAGTTTCACAAAATTACAAGTTTAGTCCCTATACTTTGGAAATTGACATAAATGGTCCCTGGGATGTTAAAAACTTTGAGAAATTCAATTTTGGTCCTTGTATTATTAATCTTTTGCAGGAATGGTCCTTGGGGTGAAGTTTGGTGGAATTACATAATCAGTCCCTGAAGTTTGGTGAATTGGCAAAAATAGTCCCCGGGTATTTCAAAAGTGAAATATATCAAAAATACCTGTGTACTATTCATTTATGGCAAAATAGGTCCTTTTGATAACTATGGGAAAGTCACAAAGTCAGCCCCTCAACTTTGACCAATTTATAAATTTGGTCCTTGTGTGAAATAAAACCAAACGGACCCTATGTTTTATTATATACCAAAAACCAAATCCAATCCAAACAAATACCAAGCCCACCCTTTCTTTTGTCCAATCCATTACCCAAGCCCATTCTTCCAGCCCAAACCACCCTAAATAATAAACGGGGTCAAACCCGTTTGACCTTTCCCTCCCAAAACCACCATCACCACTGCAACCAAAACCACCCCTCCACCTCGCCTGTTTCACCTCCACTTGACCCCTACAGCTCACAACCTTATCCCTCCACCTCTTCACAACTTCCAAGGCGCATTTAATGCCCTTGAAAACCTCTCAACGCAATACACAGTTGCCCCCATGACTTTGGCGCCAAAAAGATATTTAAACGGTGTGGATTACTCAGACCTTATCAACGGCTAAGATATGGTGGAAAATGTCAAAGTGGGTCCCACAAACCCTAAAAATCTCTACAAAAGGAAGAAGTAGCAGTGGAGATGATGTATTAGATTAGTTTAGTATAATTTAGTGTCGACTAGTGTAATTCAATCTTCTTAGTGTAATTTAAAGCTTTTGAGTAATCATTTAAGTTGTATCAGTGTACTTTACATCTTTTTCAATCATCAATTTCCAATTCCAGTTTGATTCTCAGTTTATGTATTTCTTAAAATTTCAAAAATCTCAAGTTTGTGCAATATTGATACTATTGTTGTTGTATTGGATTCTTAAGCTTATATAAGCTCTGACAAAGCCTTATTAAGTCTTAGAAAACCTTAATTATCTGTTTAGTTTATGAAAGAAGAAAAGACTTAAAAAATCAATTAAATAGGAAATAAATAAAAAATAGTGGTAATGAAGATTGGGCAATGGAGTATGATGGATGATGGTGTGTTTCTGGTTTAGAACCTTTTGGGAGGTATTAAGTTGGTTACCTGTTCCTTGTTTCATCACTTCTCAGCTGGATTACATTTGTAAGCCTTTGTTCAACAATTTTTTCTTTCACTGTATTAGTTGGTCATTATAGATATTGTCTGTGTTTCTGTGTTGAATTAGTATATTAGAGTTACAATATAGCTTAATCTTATTTACTTGTTTGATAGTTTTCTTAGTTGTTAAAAATTTTATTTTCTAAATCAATATAGCATATTTGACAAATCTGTTTTTATTGCTTGTAGAATTGAAGTTTTATGTTCAAGTGAGTTTATAATAGGTTAATAATCAGTTAGAAACCAATAGTTTGGATTAAATTAGTGTTTAGTAGTGTAAATCTCAAAACAGTCTAGTTATAGGGGTGTTTGGCACAAGGGAGTAACCTGTGCAATTGTGGTATTTAGTGGCCAAGTCTAATTTGACAAGTTTGATTAGGTTCTAGTATCATAAATTAGTCATAAAAATTAATAATCATTAGTGAGAAAGTCAAAATCATACACCATTGTTCCCAACAGTTAACTGTTGGGTCAGTTGGTTCCACACTCACCCATTTTGATTAGATAGTTGTTCATTTAGCTTATGGTAGTATTATCTTAGCTTATATAATCAATATCTATCCATAAAGTTCAATCAAAGTTCAAGAAAGTCAACAAATCTAGTTTTGATCAAAAGTCAAATTGTGCTTGTGAAGAAAAACTTAAAAACTCCAAGATTTCTTGTGAATTTTGTGTTAGGTTTCAAAGTCTGAAAATTGTTGTAGTAGTAGTCCACCACCTTGTCTTTAAGTTCCTACCATCATTTCATTTTTTCAAATTTTTACCCTGGGCCCCACTCACCCTCAAAGTTACCTGCAGGGAAGACCTCTTCCCCTGCACCAGCAGACTCAGTCCCTCACCAACACTTTAGTGGTGATTTGTGACCACCATAGTGGGCCCCACACTTCCAAATTAGTTTCTTACAACCCCCCTCCTACCAGGGATAAATTATTGACCAATTGTTTGACCTGATACCCAGTGGACCCCACCTGTATAAGCCCCAAAAGTTTGTCCCTAGTCTGTGTTCAAATTGGTTTTTGGAATAGCTTATTTTTGCTTATCAGCTTATCTACTGAGCTTATTTGGAAAATTTTAGCTTAGACAAGTCCAATATACTTATTTAGATCAGAATAGTCCATAGTGGGTCCCACATAAGCTCAGTTGAGCTTATTTGCTTATTCAGTCAACCAAAGTCAACTATGGAAGTAATAAGTTTCCACAGTGCTTATTAATAGCTTATAAAATAGTTGTTTTTACAAAAGTTGTTTATTTTTAGGTATAAATTAGTTTTGTAAAAGAAAAATCCAGAAAAGACAATATAAAAATAAGTGGTAGTTTCTATTTAATATAATTTAATTTTAATTTTCATTTTTAGATTTTTATTAAGTAATTTGTAATTTTATATTTTTATTAATTTAATTTTAGGTTAAAGTAATTTTGACAATTTTCTCATATTTTTATTTTGTAATTTAGTATTTATTAGAATTAAAATTAGTTTTATTAATAATTAATTAATAAGTAAGTTTTAAATAGCATAACTAATTTTTATAAAGCAACACCAAGTTTTTATATTTTTTATAGCTTTTATAAGTAATAAAATAGTTTTATAAATTTTTCCATAATTTTCTAAGTTGATTTAGTATTATTTGTAATTTAAAATATTTTAATTAGTATAATTAATATAAATAGTTTTTAATTAATAGAAAATCCATAAAAAGACAAAAATATTTATTTTTATTTTTTATACTTTCTTCAAGTTCTATTTTAAGTTTAGAAATTATTTTTGAAAATTTTTAGTTTAATTTGTAGTGTTTATTATTTTTAGTTTTTATTTAAGTTAGTTTTAATTAAATAGTTAAATAGTTTTTAATTAAATAATTAATAATAAATAATAAAATAATCAAAAATATAATTTTATTTTTAATTTAATTTTATTTTAAGTTTAAGTTTATAGAATTTTCATTTTTAGCCCCTGTAGTTTATTTTTCTTAAAACTCACCTTTTTCTCAGTACACAGTCGCGTCTGATTTTTAATTTAGTTTACGTTTATACGTTTTAGATATCTAGGTTTCACGTAACAGTTCCAGTAGCTTATTTAAGTTATTTTATTTTATAAAACCTTAGTGTAATCACACACACACATTTATACCTTTCCCGTTCACATTCACTCGATCACAGATTCGTTTTTAATAAAACATCGCACACCTCATTGGGACATTACGACCCAGAGAAACACTGTATTCCACGGAAGTATTTGCCTCAGCTGTTTGACTATTATATTTGACCATTCACAAGTGGTTGACCAATAATTATCTGACCGTTTGAGGCGAATCAAAATTTGGCGCCGCTGCCGGGGAGGTTGTGCGCTTATTCTAAACGATTTTGCGTATTAGTGAACCTGAATACACGCTCATTGTATATTTACCCATCCTTGTTCATACTATTATCATATAAAAATAAAACTGTTCTCGAAAACTTTTTAAAATTAGTTTTCAACGAACACAAAAAACACAAAAATATTTTCCTTCTTATTAGTACTACAAAAATTTTCAAAAATACCAAAAATATTCACCTTTACACTCCTACCTATTTGATTCTTCATTTCTCACCCCCTAAACCCTTTGATTCTTTCTGTGTCTTATTCTCACCCTCTTGTTTATCAATGGTGTGGTTGTCCTTATAATGGTGGTAATTGCCCCAGTTGTGGCATGGTAGAGTCAGGAAACGGGTCTGTCTATAACCAGAATCCCTATTCCTACCCTGACATGACTGATTCATTCCACCAACTTCCACACCATAAGACTCAGCATTTCAACTGTTGTGAGTACTGTGGAGGTCCACACTTTAGCTCTGATTGTCAAACAAGGAATCCATTTCCTTGTAACAATTACGACTATCCGTTTCAAGACCCACCTCCACAGTGCCAAATGATTCAAGCAACTCCTCATATCCAGCAAGACCCTTGTCTTGAGGTTCTTGAGAAAATCAAAGATCTTAAGGATGAGTTGGCTAATATTTCGCTTCGCCATGAGCCAAGTTCTTCTTGTGAGTATTGTGGAGGCCCTCACTACAGCTCTGATTGTCAAACTAGGAATCAGTTTGTCTATGAACAGGTTACTTGTAACAATCATGAATTTGGTTTTAACCAGCCTTCACAGTACACAAACCCTCAACCACTTCCTCAGGACGAGTTAGCTAAAGCTGAATTGATTACTAAAATGCTGATTAATCAAACTCAATTCAACCAAACCATTCAAGATGGAATAAACAGTCTTAAGGATCAGATTCTTAGGAAACAAAAACCTCTTGTTAACTCATTACATCGTGAGGATGAAAGTGATGAGGATGAACCAATTGAAGAAGAAAACTCAAAGGATCCTTCAGATATCTTGATAATGGGGGACAAGCAATTCAAAGTAACTCCTCTTAAGGAAATAAATGTCCTTGTTCCAATCCCAAAGCTATCTGAGGAACCTTTTGATTTAACTTCAGTTGAAGCTACTTCAGTAGAAATACAGGGAGAAAAGAATATAACTGAATCACCAGCAGTAGAAATAATGGAACTTGTAGAATCCATTACTGCTAGTCCTTCTCAACTCCCTGAGTCTGCTATTATCACACCCGAGGTTCCCACTCACTCTCTGAGCATGGGGGACGAGCATCTTGACACTATTCCTGCAAAGGAATCGGACGAATTCACAAAGTCTAGTGTTGAGAACCTTGTCTCAATCCCAAGTGAGTCACAGGGAATTCTTGATCATGTGTGTGATATCCCTCCCCCTCTTGTCTTCCTAAATGATCATATTGAGATGTTCTCTGATTCTGATGAGGACTATTCTTTATCTTGTGGGAACATAAGTTATGTGGGGGAATTGCCTTCTGAGCTTGTCAACTCAGAAGAAGAGAATGATGAAGAAATACACCAAGACAAAGCTCTTCGTCTTACATTATTAAATGCTAATCTTCTCATTTCTAGAATCGAGGCTTTTAATGAAAAGCCTATTTCATCTCCTATCCCCGTCAAGGATAGTGAGGTTTTGATCAATGATTCTATTCCGGAATTGCAAACGTTCCATTTTGATCAAACGAGAGAGAAGATAAGTGGTATCACCACTTCTCATTCTTATAATTCTCTTCCCGTTTATGAATCATTTACTATTGAGGAGTTCCCCAGTGAACTCACTCAAATCAATCCCGAATACGAATCATTCACCTTTGAGGAGTTCTCCGGTGAACTTACTCATATCATATCTCTACCAGAGTATGATAACTTCTATTTTGATCTAGACATACCCATAATATGCCTTGATCAAACGAGCTTAAAAGAGGAGATTCATGAAACAATGAATTCTCCTATTGAAGATGAGGAGTTAGTTATGATTTTCATCATGACTTTCTTTCTTTTCTTCATATATCCTGTTCCCTATCCTGTTCTTCACTCCTTCGGGAATGAAGACATTATCTTTGACCCCGGCATTCTCATTTATAAATTATGAGCCGGGTACTTATCTCATCGGTGTGGAACTTTCACGTGTTTCAAATGTTTATCCAAATATCTTGAATGAAAGTCCGATGCAGATTGTCTCTTCCACATCATGCTTCCCCATGGACAAATGAATTCGGAGTCGAGTCAAGCTAGCGACTCGGTAATCAAAAACAGTAGCATGTACTTAGGGTTTTCACCCTAAGTGTGGGGGAGATACTAACCCACACGATTGTATATATGTAAATATCCTCTAAAAAAAATGTGTGTACATAAACTTAAATAAAGGCTATGGAATATTTTCTTTCTTACGTTCTAAGTGTCGGTTTAACACCCGGTACTTTGAATATTGAGGACAATATTCAGTTCTAAGTGTGTGGGGAGATTCGTTATTCTAACGAATTTAAACACATGTTCCATCAAGAACCCCCATTTTAGCCAAAATTTTAAAAAATTTTCTCACTTAGAACGCAATAAATGGTTATCAGTCCGCCATATCTAACCCACATAAGGATTGGCTAATCCAGGAGCAAACGGTTCTTGGTAAAGATAACTCAAACCCGTTTATGGCTTGCAATTTGCCCAAAATTGTATGGTACCTCAACTCGCCATATCCTAAAAAGCAAATGAGTTGGCTAGCCCGTAAGATTATGGCTTGTGGTAAAGGCAGTGGAAAAACCATAATTGGTAATCAGCTCACCAAGATGTTGACTATTCCATCAAGAGTTGGCTAGTCCAGAAGCAAACGGCTTTTGGTAAAGACTAATCAAATCCGTTGACAACTGGTGATTTGCTCAAAATCACACGGTTATCAGGTGTACCACAGTTCTTACATCTGGCTACTCCAGAAGTGATGGCTTTTGGTAAAGAGTTTTCAAATCCATTAAGTTTTTCTCAAAAGAATTGCTAGGGACTAGCAATAGTTTAGTGTGGGGGATTGATGAGTGTCTAAATACTCATCATTTTATACCAATCTGAGCTGCCAAAACATCCAAAAACACTCAAATATGCATCATAATACTGAAAATATCTTAGAAGTGTGTTTTATATGTTTCAAATGCAAAAACAGATGAAAAACGTACAAAGTTTGCATAATTGGCAGTTTCAGTCCCTCAAGTTTCATAAATTGGCAAAACTAGTCCCTGGTTATTCTAAAAACATGAAAAAGTCACCAAAGGTCCTTTTTAATCATAAAGTTACATATTTAGTCCTTTGGTGCAAAGTTTCACAAAATTACAAGTTTAGTCCTTATACTTTAGAAATTAACATAAATGGTCCCTGGGATGTTAAAAACTTTAAGAAATTCAATTTTGGTCCTTGTATTATTAATCTTTTGCAGGAATGGTCCTTGGTGTGAAGTTTGGTGGAATTACATAATCAGTCCCTGAAGTTTGGTGAATTGGCAAAAATAGTCCCCGGGTATTTCAAAAGTGAAATATATCAAAAATACCTGTGTACTATTCATTTATGGCAAAATAGGTCCTTTTGATAACTATGGGAAAGTCACAAAGTCAGCCCCTCAACTTTGACCAATTTATAAATTTGGTCCTTGTGTGAAATAAAACCAAACGGACCCTATGTTTTATTATATACCAAAAACCAAATCCAATCCAAACAAATACCAAGCCCACCCTTTCTTTTGTCCAATCCATTACCCAAGCCCATTCTTCCAGCCCAAACCACCCTAAATAATAAACGGGGTCAAACCCGTTTGACCTTTCCCTCCCAAAACCACCATCACCACTGCAACCAAAACCACCCCTCCACCTCGCCTGTTTCACCTCCACTTGACCCCTACAGCTCACAACCTTATCCCTCCACCTCTTCACAACTTCCAAGGCGCATTTAATGCCCTTGAAAACCTCTCAACGCACTACACAGTTGCCCCCATGACTTTGGCGCCAAAAAGATATTTAAACGGTGTGGATTACTCAGACCTTATCAATGGCTAAGATATGTTGGGAAATGTCAAAGTGGGTCCCATAAACCCTAAAAATCTCTACAAAAGGAAGAAGAAGCAGTGGAGATGATGTATTAGATTAGTTTAGTATAATTTAGTGTCGACTAGTGTAATTCAATCTTCTTAGTGTAATTTAAAGCTTTTGAGTAATCATTTAAGTTGTATCAGTGTACTTTACATCTTTTTCAATCATCAATTTCCAATTCCAGTTTGATTCTCAGTTTATGTATTTCTTAAAATTTCAAAAATCTCAAGTTTGTGCAATATTGATACTATTGTTGTTGTATTGGATTCTTAAGCTTGTATAAGCTCTGACAAAGCCTTATTAAGTCTTAGAAAACCTTAATTATCTGTTTAGTTTATGAAAGAAGAAAAGACTTAAAAAATCAATTAAATAAAAAATAAATAAAAAATAGTGGTAATGAAGATTGGGCAATGGAGTATGATGGATGATGGTGTGTTTCTGGTTTAGAACCTTTTGGGAGGTATTAAGTTGGTTACTTGTTCCTTGTTTCATCACTTCTCAGTTGGATTACATTTGGAAGCCTTTGTTCAACAATTTTTTTTCACTGTATTAGTTGGTCATTATAGATATTGTCTGTGTTTCTGTGTTGAATTAGTATATTAGAGTTACAATATAGCTTAATCTTATTTACTTGTTTGATAGTTTTCTTAGTTGTTAAAAATTTCATTTTCTAAATCAATATAGCATATTTGACAAATCTGTTTTTATTGCTTGTAGAATTGAAGTTTTATGTTCAAGTGAGTTTATAATAGGTTAATAATCAGTTAGAAACCAATAGTTTGGATTAAATTAGTGTTTAGTAGTGTAAATCTCAAAACAGTCTAGTTATAGGGGTGTTTGGCACAAGGGAGTAACCTGTGCAATTGTGGTATTTAGTGGCCAAGTCTAATTTGACAAGTTTGATTAGGTTCTAGTATCATAAATTAGTCATAAAAATTAATAATCATTAGTGAGAAAGTCAAAATCATACACCATTGTTCCCAACAGTTAACTATTGGGTCAGTTGGTTCCATACTCACCCATTTTGATTAGATAGTTGTTCATTTAGCTTATGGTAGTACTATCTTAGCTTATATAATCAATATCTGTCCATAAAGTTCAATCAAAGTTCAAGAAAGTCAACAAATCTAGTTTTGATCAAAAGTCAAATTGTGCTTGTGTAGAAAAACTTAAAAACTCCAAGATTTCTTGTGAATTTTGTGTTAGGTTTCAAAGTCTGAAAATTGTTGTAGTAGTAGTCCACCACCTTGTCTTTAAGTTCCTACCATCATTTCATTTTTGCTAATTTTTACCCTGGGCCCCACTCACCCTCAAAAGTTTGTCCCTAGTCTGTGTTCAAATTGGTTTTTGGAATAGCTTATTTTTGCTTATCAGCTTATCTACTGAGCTTATTTGGCAAATTTTAGCTTAGACAAGTCCAATATACTTATTTAGATCAGAATAGTCCATAGTGGGTCCCACATAAGCTCAGTTGAGCTAATTTGCTTATTCAGTCAACCAATGTCAACTGTGGAAGTAATAAGCTTCCACAATGCTTATTAATAGCTTATAAAATAGTTGTTTTTACAAAAGTTGTTTATTTTTAGGTATAAATTAGTTTTGTAAAAGAAAAATCCAGAAAAGACAATATAAAAATAAGTGATAGTTTCTATTTAATATAATTTAATTTTAATTTTCATTTTTAGATTTTTATTAAGTAATTTGTAATTTTATATTTTTATTAATTTACTTTTAGGTTAAAGTAATTTTGATAATTTTCTCAGATTTTTATTTTGTAATTTAGTATTTATTAGAATTAAAATTAGTTTTATTAATAATTAATTAATAAGTATGTTTTAAATAACATAACTAATTTTTATAAAGCAACACCTAGTTTTTATATTTTTTATAGATTTTATAAGTCATAAAATAGTTTTATAAATTTTTCCATAATTTTCTAAGTTGATTTAGTATTATTTGTAATTTAAAATAGTTTAATTAGTATAATTAATATAAATAGTTTTTAATTAATAGAAAATCCATAAAAAGACAAAAATATTTATTTTTATTTTTTATACTTTCTTCAAGTTCTATTTTAAGTTTAGAAATTATTTTTGAAAATTTTTAGTTTAATTTGTAGTGCTTATTATTTTTAGTTTTTATTTAAGTTAGTTTTAATTAAATAGTTAAATAGTTTTTAATTAAATAATTAATAATAAATAATAAAATAATCAAAAATATAATTTTCTTTTTAATTTAATTTTATTTTAAGTTTAAGTTTATAGAATTTTCATTTTTAGCCCCTGTAGTTTATTTTTCTTAAAACTCACCTTTTTCTCAGTACGCAGTCGCGTCTGATTTTTAATTTAGTTTACGTTTATACGTTTTAGATATCTAGGTTTCACGTAACAGTTCCAATAGCTTATTTAAGTTATTTTATTTTATAAAACCTTATGTAATCACACACACACATTTATACTTTTCCCGTTCACATTCACTCGATCACAGATTCGTTTTTAATAAAACATCGCACACCTCGTTAGGACATTACGACCCGGGGAAACACTGTATTCCACGGAAGCATTTGCCTCAGCTGTTTGACTATTATATTTGAACATTCACAAGTGGTTGACCAATAATTATCTGACCGTTTGAGGCGAATCAGAGAGCAAGATCTTCTATGAGTTCCCATGATTCTTCCGCACTTAGATCACGTAGCTTGCCACCGCCCGCTTGGTCAATGGTTCGTCTCGTGGAGAGATCGATATGGTCATAGAAAATTTGGACTTGGAGCCAAAGATCTATGCCGTGATGAGGGACTTTTTGGAGTAAGTCCTTGAAACGAGTCCATTCTTCATGGAGAGTTTCACCTTGACGTTGTTGGAACATCAAGATGTCATTTCTAAGCTTGGTAGTTCTTCCCGGTGGGAAAAATTGAGCAAGGAAATGAGTGGTGAGATCATCCCAAGAGGTGATGGATCCCGCGGGTAAACGCTCAAGCCATTGACTAGCTTGGTCACTTAGAGAGAATTGGAAGAGACGCAATCGGGTCGTCTCTCGAGTTTCAACATCAAGGTCTATGGAATCTATGATTTTTAGGAAATCCTTGAGATGTTGATTAGGATCTTCGAAACGAAGTCCATGGAATGCACATCCGCTTTGCACCAACCAGATGGTGTTGGATCGCAAGGGAGACACATTGGCTACTAAAGTGAGCTCAATGGTGTTTCGATAGCCTTGGTGGCTAGGACGGGAGTACTCTCCTAAAGTTCGGGTTCTAGGAGGTTGGTTTGGTTGTGGTGGGTTTTGTCGATGGTTTTGTTGTGGTGGGTCGATGGGGTCGAAGAGATTACCACCTTCCATGATGGCGGATGGAAATGGTTACGAATAAAGGAATGAAGAAAAAGATAGACTAAAGAAGACCTATAAAAACAAAAATAAAAATCTTACTAGAAAGGAATCTAGCAAGTAGACCTAGTAAAAAGAAATTTCAACCTAGACAATAACTATTCCCCAGGTTGCGGCGCCAAAAACTTGATGCATGGTTTTGCAACCTTGCAAAAGGTTTTACCTCTCAAGGGATCTTGAGAAGTTTGCAATCCCCACCAGGCAGTGTACCTGACCGTTGTAGTATAGTATTGGCAAGTACCGGGAGATTTATCGTTTAACTCAAAGAATAGTGTTCGCTAGGGTTAAAACTCAATTAAACTAGGTCTAGAGGTGAGAGATGATTCTTTTAGTATTTTTATATTTTATGGAAAGCAAGTAAAAATCTCGGGTTTTGGAAGAATGGGCGGAATTAGTTGCTAGTCAACTAACCCAAATAACTACAAATGCAAATAAAATAAAATAACATTGAGTAAATGTGGGGAAAAACAATAATAAGAGAAAATATGTTTACTTGGATTTCACTACTCCCTAGCTATCTTTTACTAGTTGATTAGTTTGTTATAATTGCATGGATGACGGGTTATATTCCTTAATATCATTCGTAGAGCCGTGTACGATCTTCCTTAACTCTATAAGCTTCTACCTCTTCCTATGTCGAGCCGACTACTAGCTCCTAACATGGCCTCCTGTTAGGAATTAAATAAGCACAAGAATCAGAAGATTCAGCATAAAGGTTTAATGGAAATACGACAAGTATGATTCTGCTGATAAAGCACAAAGCGAGTTTCCACTGAAGGTGATTCTGCTGCTGAATCTTACTGCTGATGAATACTGCTGCTTGATTCTGCTGCTGCTATGAATCAGCAGCTATGACTCATAACAAACAGCTGTGTAGATAAGACCGACTTATTCA
The DNA here is from genome assembly GCA_030686995.1 of Artemisia argyi. Taxonomy (NCBI): domain Eukaryota; kingdom Viridiplantae; phylum Streptophyta; class Magnoliopsida; order Asterales; family Asteraceae; genus Artemisia; species Artemisia argyi. The sequence goes on along the minus strand of CM060708.1, from coordinate 183,060,340 downwards.
ACACTTGCATAAGAAGATAATATCTTAGTTCTAGTCATCAAATTGAACACTCCAAGTGAGTTGTTTATCCTAGATACATGATGTATCTTGTATGACTAAACTAGAATAGTGATTAGTCATAAGCTAGTTATTTGTTGAGTCATGTAGTTTGTAAAAGATATTTCCTTGGACTATAAAAGGAAAATCTTAGATATGTAGATAAGAGTGACAATGCCATACACAACTCTCATATACAGACAATAGAAAGAACAAACATAAGATTCAAGGTCTTTGTAACCCTAGTGATAAGCTAAAGATCACTCGTATTATTTTTGAATAATATTGAATCGTTTGGTGTTAACTATTCCATTTCCATAACAATAAACATAAATCTTCTAAGTGTGGTTAAGTAGATTCCACATACTTAATCATATTCACACAAACATATCTCATACACAAAGAACGAAGGTTTAACCACCTTACCGTGTAATCGACCTGTCCAACAAGTGGTATCAGAGCTACAGGTTGATATTTTTGTTTTAGAAGAAGAAGTTAGAAATGGATGTTGAGTCTATTCAAACAAATGTTGCTGCTAAGTTACCAATGCTCAAACAGAATGAGTTTGAGATGTGGAGGTTAAGAATAGAACAATATTTTCAAGTGCAAGATTATGCACTGTGGGAAATTATTGAAGATGGAGATTCTTACAAGCCTACAACCACTACATCAACAGTTGATGGTAAGGAAGTTGATAAGCTGCAAACCAAGCCACAAACTGCAGAAGACAGAATTAAGAAGAAGAATGACCTAAAGGCCAGAAGCATGCTGATGATGACCATTCCAAATGATCAACTTATAAACTTCAGCAAATTCAAAGATGCTAAGTCACTATTTGAGGCCATTATTGCAAGGTATGGTGGGAATGAAGCCACCAAGAAGACCCAGAAGACTCTTCTTAAGCAACAGTTTGAAAATCTCACATCAACCAACCATGAATCTTTAGACCATATGTTCAACAGGCTACAGAATATTGTAAGTCAACTTGCTATTCTTGGAGTTGAAATACCTCAAGAAGATTTAAACTCAAAATTTCTGAGAAGCTTACCTGAAGAATGGGCTATGCATGTTGTTGTCTGGAAGAACAAGTCAGACATTGACACCATGGATCTTATGGATCTGTATAGCAACTTTAAGATTGTTGAGCAAGATTTGAAGAAAACTGGAGGTACTAGTTCAAGCACTGGGAACATGGCATTTATGTCATCTCCTAGTAATTCAGTTCCAGTTACTAATGAAAAAGTTCATGATGGTTTAAGTGCTGCAAGTTCATCAAGCAGTACTTTTGGAATTTTAGATGAGAAAACATGTTGTGCTTTCTTCACAAGCAAACATAATGGATCCATGTTAACTCATGAAGACCTTCAAGAGATCAATGATGATGATCTGGAGGAAATGGATCTAAAATGGCAAATTTCTCTTCTTAGCATGAGAGCTAAGAAATTCTATCAAAGGACGGGGAAGAAGATCACAATCAGTAGCAATGATCCTGCTGGTTATGACAAGTCAAAGATAGAATGCTACAACTGTCACAAGATGGGACACTTCTCAAGAGAATGTAGAAGGCCAAGATAGCAGAAATAGAGATGTTGGAAGAAAATCCAATACAGGGGAGATGTCTGAACCAAAAGCTATGGTAGCAATTGATGGGTTAGGTTTTGATTGGAGCTTCATGGATGATGAAGAAATGGGTTCTTCACAGATGGCTCTGATGGCATTTACTGCACCTGAGGTACATGATCATAAAACCTGTTCAAATACTTGTACTGCTCTTAAAGACTTAAAAATCTTAATTAAACAGTATGATGACCAAAAGGTTCGATACGCCAAATCTGATCTAGATTGTTTCAATTATAAAAGTGGTTTAGAATCTGCAGAGAGGCAAATCCTACACTATAAAAGGAATGAACTTACCTTTACTGATGCTAAAACTTTACTTGAAAATGATAATCAATTTAAAGATCAAATTATTGAGGCCTTAAAAGAAGCATTAGATAGGGTTAAGACTGAGAAAGAAAACATTCAATTGACTAAAGAGAAGCTTGAACATGCTTCTAAAAATGTAAACAAAATAATAGACAGTCAAGTGAATAATAAAGTTAAGTCAGGATTAGGATATAATGCAGCCCCACCCCCTTATAGAGGTATCCCAAAACCCCCAGGGATCGACCTAGAACATTCAGGATTGCCTGAATTTCAGCTACCTAAGTTACAATATGGAGTTCAACCAAACTCTAACATAGTAGCTGATGAGCCTAAGAAAGAAAGTAAATGTTCATGTAAAACATTACTTTTTCAGGACAAGGTGTCCTTTGTAAATAAACAGGTTATGTCTAAACCTGAAGTGGTTAAGAAAGCAAGAACAAGAGTTCCTAAGATAGTCAAACACAATACTGATAGGCCTAAGACCAATGAAAAATATGTTAGGCAACCAGTTAGATATTGTGAACAATATAGAACCACAAACAAGCCCAGAGGTAACCAAAGAAATTGGAATAACCTGAAGTCTTACCAATTAGGTGATGACTTTGCTTTTCACAATAAAGCTTGTTTCATCTGTGGTAGTTTTGACCATCTTGCAGCTTTCTGTAACAAATGGGTATCTGGGTATGAAAGTAATAGAGTGAACTACAAAAGGCAAACATCTAAATCTCATTTTCACTCTAATTCTAAAAGATCAAAACCCAAAACAGTCACAAAAACTGTTCCTGCTGAAAGGAAAATGGTTTCTGCTGAAAAACCATATATGACTGTTTACCCAAAATCAACAATTAAAGGTGCAAAAACAACTTTCAAACATGCATCTAATATTGTTCAAAGGCCCATTCAAACAAAAGCAGTGGTCCAAAAACAAGTTTGGAGACCAAAGCTAGCAGTTTCTTCTGCTAAGCATACTGCTGCTAAGGGTAACAGGGCAAATTAACTTCAAAACCATAAATAAGATTGTTAAGAATGGTTTGGTAAGAGGTTTACCTCAAAAACGTTTTGAAAATGATCAAACATGCATTGCTTGTCTTAAAGGCAAACAACACAAAGTCTCTTGTAAGCCCAAGATTTTTAACTCTTTCAATCAATCATTGTTTATGCTTCATATGGACTTATTTGGACCTGTTTCAGTAAGTAGTATAATGCATAAGAGATTTTGTCTAGTTGTTACTGATGACTATAGTAGATTTACATGGGTATTCTTTTTAGGAACTAAGGATGAGACTTCTAGCATCCTTAAGACCTTCATTACAGAGATAGAAAACCTAGTAAGCAAAAGAGTAAAAGTCATTAGATGTGATAATGGAACAGAATTCAAAAATAGAGTTATGGATGATTTCTGCAAAGAAAAAGGTATTAAACGAGAATTTAGTGTTGCTAGAACTCCTCAACAGAATGGAGTAGCTGAAAGAAAGAATAGAACACTAATAGAAGCTGCTAGAACTATGTTAGCTGATTCAAAGTTGCCTATAACTTTTTGGGCTGAAGCAGTCAACACTGCTTGTTATGTTCAGAACAGAGTTTTAATACTACAGCCTCACAATAAGACATCATATGAGCTTTTTAGAGGTAGAACTCCTGCAATAGGATTTCTTAGACCTTTTGGATGTCATGTGACAATTCTGAATACCTTAGACCATTTGAGAAAATTTGATGGTAAAGCAGATGAAGGTTTCTTTGTTGGATATTCTCTCAATAGCAAAGCTTTTAGAGTATACAACATAAGAACTAAGAGAGTATAAGAGAGTCTACATATAGAGTTCTTAGAGAATAAATCTAATGTAGAAGGTCAAGGACCAAAATGGCTATTTGATCTTGAAACTCTAACCCATTCAATGAATTATGTGCCTGTTGTTGCAGAAACTAATGATTTTTTAGGTTCACAAGCAACAGATGAGGCAAGGTTAGACAAAAAGACACATCAAGATTATGTGATGATGCCAATATGGTCAAATACCAATGTGGAATCAACTTCAACCAATGGAGAATCTTCTTCTGGCAAAGCTAAAGAAGATGTTGAAGATAAAATCAGAGAAGGAAGAACAGAAGAACAGCAAAATGTTCCTGCTGATGAGCAAAATGTTCCCGCTGATGATCAAACAATTCCTGCTGATAAGCAAATTGTCTCTGCTGATAGTCATTCAGAAGAAACAAAATCAGACTTTTCAGAAGATGAGGTGGATTTGAGCAATATTCCATCTGATTATCAAGTTCCTTCCACTCCACAAACACGAATTCACAAAGTCCACTCCCTAGAAAATGTGATTGGAGATGTACAATCTGGTGTGAAGACAAGACAACAATTGATGTCTTCAGATCAAAAAGGGATTCTTGATGCCCTTTATGCTTCAAAGCAGCATGAGTTTTCAAACTCCTGTTTGTTTGTATGTTTTCTCTCACAAGATGAACCAAAGAATATTCATAAAGCCCTAGAGAATTCAAGCTGGTTAGAGGCTATGCAAGAGGAGCTTCTTCAGTTCAAGATTCAAAAGGTTTGGGTGCTAGTTGATTTACCTAATGGTGTAAGAGTAATTGGCACTAGATGGGTTTTTAGAAATAAAAGGGATGAAAGAGGCATAGTGAATAAGAATAAGGCTAGATTAGTAGCACAAGGGTACACACAAGAAGAAGGGATAGACTATGATGAGGTTTATGCTCCAGTAGCTAGAATTGAGGCAATTAGGCTTTTCTTAGCTTATGCTTCATCTATGAACTTCACAGTTTACCAAATGGATGTCAAGAGTGCATTTTTATATGGTTCAATTGAAGAAGAGGTGTATGTTACACAACCTCCAGGCTTCACTGACCCTGACCATCCAGACAAAGTGTACAAGGTAGTTAAAGCTCTATATGGCCTACATCAGGCACCAAGAGCTTGGTATGCAACACTAGCTTCCTATTTATTAGAAAATGGATTTCAAAGAGGAAAGATTGATCAGACACTTTTCATCAAACAGCACAAGAAAGATCTTCTGTTAGTACAGGTGTATGTGGATGACATTATCTTTGGATCTACAAGGAAGGAGATGTGTTTAGACTTTGAAAAACTTATGAAAGATAAGTTTCAGATGAGTTCTATGGGAGAACTTACATTCTTTTTGGGTCTGCAAGTTAAGCAATCATCTGAAGGCATATTTATTAGTCAAGACAAATATGTTGCAGAGATACTTAGAAAATTTCAATTTGCTGATTCAAAAACAACAAGCACACCAATTGATCCTGAGAAGCCACTTCTTAAAGATGCAGATGGAGAAAATGTGGATGTACATACATACAGATCTATGATAGGTTCTTTGATGTATCTTACATCATCAAGACCTGATATCATGTTCTCTGTTTGTGCTTGTGCAAGATTTCAAGTAACTCCAAAGGTTTCTCATTTAACAGCAGTCAAAAGAATTTTTAGATATCTCAAAGGTCAACCAAGGTTGGGTTTATGGTATTCTAGAGAATCACCTTTTGATTTGATAGCATTCTCAGACAGTGACTATGCTGGTGCTAGCTTGGACAGAAAGTCAACAACCGGAGGATGTCAATTCCTTGGATGCAGACTTATCTCATGGCAGTGTAAGAAGCAAACAATTGTGGCAAATTCAACAACTGAAGCTGAATATGTAGCTGCTGCAAGTTGCTGTGGTCAAGTTCTATGGCTTCAAAACCAACTTCTTGATTATGGGTACAATTTCTTAAATACCATTATCCATATTGATAATAGTAGTACAATTTGCATTATTAAAAATCCAGTGCAACATTCTAAAACAAAACACATTGAAATAAGACATCATTTTATAAGAGATTGCAATGAGAAAAGGTTAATTCAAGTAATGAAAATTGCTTCAGATCAAAACTTTGCAGATCTTCTTACCAAAGCTTTTGATGTTGGTAGATTTCACTACTTGGTAGCAAGTATTGGAATGCTTAATCTTTAAATTTTTCAATATAATGTGTTTTTGTATATAGATTTTGTTAATGCATCTAACTTTGTTATCTAAGTCTACTATTAACAATATTTGAAGTTATTCATACAGTTAGTTCTATGATTATTCTAATTCAAGACAAGTACTTTGTACTTTGTTTATTTGGTTTTAGACTAACAATTTCAGGTATGAATATTTAAGCTGAAAGGTTATTTCAAGTGAAATCTGCTGATCATTGCTGCTGAAAGCTGATCATTTCTGCTGATATAATAGGTTCATGATAGAAAAAGGTTTGGGACTTCAAAAATCCTTAAAACTTCTTTCATGGAATCTGATTATGATATTTCATTTTGAATTGACAAATTAGTTGATCAGTTAATCTCTGATACAACTCACTTTCTATCATTTTATACTTTTAAGTATAATGTGACTAATCTACGGATATCTGATAGAAAGAACAGCGAGCAAAAGTGAATCTAACACTTGTGTTAGAGGTAACAAATGCCACGAGCTGGAAACCCTGTAAAGAAAGCCTTTTGAATAGGTTTATCTATACACAGGCGGTTATTTATAACTGAAAACATTGGTTCTCACACAACCAGAGGTTGCTTTAAACCGAAATTTTGATTGAGTGTCTGTTACACACTTAATCCTTTCAAAATGGTTGTAAGCAGTATGATTTTTCATAATAAAATCATATACATACTGCTAAGGCAAAAGTTTCTTAAAAGGATTTTCAAAAGATGACTTTAAAAATCATCAAATGATAGACCATAAGTCAAAAATGTCCATTGAATCACCTCTCATAGGAGTTAACACACCTAGAAGTGATGAGGACAGAATCTTAAACTCTTAAGGAATTGATGGCTTCATGTACAAATTGTTTGAAAACATGGAAAAATGCTAGATCAGATGATGATGTTATGACTGTGAGAAAATCTTTCAAACAAGGGGAGGATATCAATATAAGATGATATTTGAATCTCAGGGGAGGAAATTCAAGCCCAGTTTAAGGAAGATTAACCAAAAGAAAAGACAAGATCATACAAGATGATGACATAGAGATTGAAAATGACAAGAACATTCTTAAATGTTGTATTCAGAAAGGATGAAGCATTTCAAAGGAGAAAGTTCTATCTAGGTCAAAAAGTTGAAAAGATTCAATTTCAGTTCACTACGTTTGTTCATCACTTGTTGAAAGATCAGAAAGCAGATAAGTTCCAAAGAAAGATAAGTTCATTCACTCAGAAGAGAAGAAAGTTCAGATCAACCAAATCTGACAATGAAGTGTTTGAAAGATCTTCACAAAGTCCTCATTTAATTCAGAAAAACATGTTTGAATGTGATTCACATGTTTAGGGGAGGATTGTTAGGAATTAAATAAGCACAAGAATCAGAAGATTCAGCATAAAGGTTTAATGGAAATACGACAAGTATGATTCTGCTGATAAAGCACAAAGCGAGTTTCCACTGAAGGAGATTCTGCTGAAGACTATTTCCACTGAAGGTGATTCTGCTGCTGAATCTTACTGCTGATGAATACTGCTGCTTGATTCTGCTGCTGCTATGAATCAGCAGCTATGGCTCATAACAAACAGCTGTGTAGATAAGACCGACTTATTCAACACTTGCATTAGAAGATAATATCTTAGTTCTAGTCATCAAATTGAACACTCCAAGTGAGTTGTTTATCCTAGATACATGATGTATCTTGTATGACTAAACTAGAATAGTGATTAGTCATAAGCTAGTTATTTGTTGAGTCATGTAGTTTGTAAAAGATATTTTCTTGGACTATAAAAGGAAAATCTTAGATATGTAGATAAGAGTGACAATGCCATACACAACTCTCATATACAGACAATAGAAAGAACAAACATAAGATTCAAGGTCTTTGTAACCCTAGTGATAAGCTAAAGATCACTCGTATTATTTTTGAATAATATTGAATCGTTTGGTGTTAACTATTCCATTTCCATAACAATAAACATAAATCTTCTAAGTGTGGTTAAGTAGATTCCGCATACTTAATCATATTCACACAAACATATCTCATACACAAAGAACGAAGGTTTAACCACCTTACCGTGTAATCGACCCGTCCAACACCTCCTTAGTAGTTACTTATGCATTAAATATAACCAATTTATCGTAGTACACATCCGATCATGTTTCTTAAGACGTTCAAGCATGTTACCAATTGGAAGTCTGCCAGTTTTCTTAAGCCTAACATCGAAATCATTCATCCACAACAATTATAAACAAATAACCAACCAATAATCAATAACTAAGTTTCATTACATCTAAGCAAACACAAAGAAAACCTAGCCTAGCATGTTAAAGTAAAGACAAGCATAAGATGGAATCAAACAACACATAGAAATATTGAATGATTATTGAAAAACTTATCTTCAATTAAACATGGATGAAACAAGAGTTTGGAACCCTTAAAAGTAAGGTAAAATTCGTGCTAGGGTTTCTCCAAAGTTCTCCTCCCTTTAACAAATGAAAACTAGAAAACTATATATAGATTTTTGAGTCTGACGGCGTCACGTGTAAATCCTAACGCCTTCAACTCGCTGCCATAAAAACTCTTGTATTGCCTAGATCCAGATCTGAAGCCGTCATGCGTAACTTGTCTTTTGGCCGTCTCTTGTATTTTGTACGTGACGGCCTTGGTGACGCCGTCATGTGTAAATCTTCCAAAAATATTCTGGCGCGTCACGTGTAACTTTATTATCAACCTCTTTGTCAATGAGTGACGGCGTCACATGCAAATCCTGTCACCGTCAGGTACCAAATTCAACATGATTTGGAGACTTTGTCGTTTTCTTCACTTTTTCGCTCCAAAAACGTCCAAAATGCTTCCTTTTTCATATTTCTTCTCAAAAGTACCTAAAATGACAAAAGGAACGATTTATGGAAATATTTGATTAAATAATCTCGACTTTGGGCTTAAATGACCCCCTAAAAGCGGTACACTTTTCGTCTCATCAGTGTTCCTTCGTTATGCCATAGGTTATGCCAGCAACACGGTGGAGGATCGTGTATATCTTTTGAACGGTGTTGCTGCCATATGAAGTAATTAGCTGTGGTATGTGCAGCAGTGCAGGGGAGGATTAACTTACTACTATTGATGGAGGATTGCAAATAATTTTCTATCATAATATATTATAAAAATAACTATACTATGCTTTTTATTATAACAAGTTGTGTTTCTGCATACAGTTTTAGGCCCGTCTTTGTGTGCACCTTGCCACTTTGTATTAATGTATTGCACTCTCTAGTGAATGTTTTCAATTTATACCCCTTTCCATTTGAATGAGTTGACATTTATGCTTTAAGTTATGGTAGTTCAAAGTCTTAGTTGCAAATAAAAAACCATCTAGCAAACTTTTGCTTCGTAGCATTATTCTTTTCAAGTTAATAATATGTCTTAGTAAATAAAAGTTAACAACCATGAATGAGGTTGAACTTTAATGTACTCTCGGCTCAAATCTCATACTTATTGTATCGTTCTAAAAAAAGAGAAAAAAAAATCTCATACTTATTGTAAGAGAATTGTTGGGCCATTCGAACTTGAGCTCAAAGTAAAGATTTTATTGATGATAATCATGTTGTTTCATAAATATTACTATGAAAGACATAAGTGTTGAATTTCGCTTTGTAGTATTCTTGCTTGGTAGCCGGTTGATAATGTTAGTACAATAACACACCTGAAATATAGCAAGATTGTTTAAACCACGTAGAGATGTTTATTATAGTGTTAGATACCTCATTATCATTTTAAATGATGTGCGTTTAATCTCTCAGAGTGTCTGGCACATCTCTTTAAAGAAGGGGCAGAGCCAGGATTTGTAGTTAAGGAGGGCCGAAGTTCATTATATAACCCGAAAAAATAAAAGTTTAAAAATAGTTTCTAACTTTAGTTTTTACAAATAAATCATCACAAAAACTTATGAATGCATTAATAAACTTAATTTTTTCTAATATATTTAGTGCATAAAAATTATAGTAAACTCAAAATAAGGGCATTTTTTTAATCTATTTTGATACTTCTGAGTATATAACTAGGGGACAACAACAAAGTCGAAACTTTCTAGTATTTTTTTATTTAGGTTTTGGGTGTTCAAAAAATATACGTATTCGGATATCCGAAAACTTGATTATAATTTACTAAACAGTTGGGTTTTATGAAAAGACAGTTTTAGATAAAATATTATGTCTAACATAAAAGCATTATAGCAAATTTCGGATATCCAAATTTGTGAGATAAATAGTTGTTGACAAGTCCCCAAAATTTTTTAAATTAACAACAAAAAAATATTGTTAAAAATGTCTCATTTCATATTTTCGCTTCAGTGGCCACTTAGATAGGAGATATTTCATGTCGGTTGTTTTCTTTTTCTTTCATGAGAAAAAAGTCGCTAGTTGAGAGATGCTCATGACATATTAAACATTAAATTATGGGCTAAACAATGATATGCGAATGCAATCATTGAGCTTATTGGAAGAGGCCTAGCCCGCTAGCCACCCCTCCCTCCGCCCCTGTTTTGAAGAGAATAAATTCGGTGAGAAGAAAGACAAAAAAGAGAAAAATCAGAATGATTTTCAGTCACGAATTTCAAATAATAAGAATAATTTTAAAAATATATTTAAAAATATATATATATATATATACTGTACTTACTTTTTTTTTTCTTTCTAGATGTTTTGGTTACCTAAGGAAAAGTCATAGTTTGATTCTTGGAACAATGGCAAAACGTAGGTGCTGACGTTGTGGATCATCCTTTGACCTCCTGCAACAACTCACCATTCTATATAACCACGTACCTACCTACTTCACTCTCCCTCTTTTAAATCACCATCTAAAGTTCTAACAAAACCAACCCATAAAGCCAAACTCATTTCATTTCTTAAAAAAAAAAAATGGCAGGAGCAGTTCCAAGAATCAAACTAGGATCTGAAGGTCTAGAAGTATCAGCACAAGGCTTAGGATGTATGGGCATGTCCGCTTTTTACGGATCCCCTAAACCCGAACCCGATATGATCAAGCTTATTCATCATGCTATTCATTCTGGTGTTACCTTTCTTGATACTTCCGATATTTATGGCCCCAAAACTAATGAAATCCTTCTTGGCAAGGTAGTACTTATTATTATCATTACTTCTTAGCTTTGTATAGAAACTATTTGCTTATTTTTCTGGCTTTTGGGAATTTGGGGGGTGTTTGTTTCGGCTTATATAGCAGGCTATGGCTTATTTGGTTTTGGGCTTATGTTTCATAAGCTCACTTTTTGTGGCTTATTTTGAAAATTTTCGGCTTATCACTCTTTGTGGCTTATTTTGAAACTTCTCGGCTTATATAAGTTTAAAATCACATAATAAGTTTATATAAACCGAAAAGTTTTAAAATAAGCAAAAAAGGTGAGCTTATGAAACATAACCTCAAAACCAAATAAGCCATAAACTGGCTATGTAAGCTGAAACAAACGCCCACTTGAAAAAGATAGTAAGCTCACTTTTTTTGTTAAATTAGTCCATAACTTGACTTGAAGCCGAAGAAACAAGTAGGTTGCTTATGGGAATTTGGTGAATGACTGTGTTTTTTTGTTGTGTAGGCTTTGAAGGATGGGGTTAGGGAGAAAGTGGAGTTGGCTACTAAGTTTGGGATAAGGTATGATGGTGTCAGGGAGGTTCGAGGTGATCCTGAGTATGTAAGGAGTGCTTGTGAAGCTAGTTTGGAAAGACTTGGTGTTGCTTGTATTGATTTGTATTATCAGCATCGGATTGATACTCGTTTGCCTATCGAAATCACGGTTATTTTCTCACTTTCAAGCATGTTTTACGGTTTTTGAATTTAGTATACGTTATTTTTAATTGAAAGTTATGAAATATTAACAAGTTGCAATATATGTTCTCATTTTGCCATTTAGGAAAAAGAGCTATCTTAGGACAATAGGGCATAAACAAATATCACGAAAACAGTGTCCTAGATGACAAAATTGAAAATACGGTGGTTGCACCTGCACGTTTCCATGTGTTAAAACTTCACTCAAAGTGTATATTGGAATCTCTTTTTTTTAAATAATGATGTTTATCCGAAATATGGTTATGTTTTCCAATCTAAATATGATTCATTTTGCAGGGTTATTCTTTGTTCATGTGTGAGGATTGTTGTGTTTTAGTCTAGAAAATTGTGGTCAGATTAATGTTGAACAACCTAAATCACATTGTGATCATTGATCTCTTATAGCTAGTCTACCAAACTAATCTCCTCTATAAGCTTGCATTGTTTATCATAATAACTTTAACCAATGTCCCTAATGGAGTGATGGATTATAGAAACAAAACCTACAGTAGGAATGCTATTATAATACGTGTTGCCTGTTTCACTAAAACGCTCTCCAACATACATGATCATGACTAGAATTTTTTGCCATGTAGTCTCTCTATCTCTGGTTTGGGTAATATAGCAAGCATCACGACTATGTATTATAACTTTAGCCCATGCTCCAACTGTAATATGCTGCATTCTTGTAAATATTTATTTTCTTCATGTTAGATGGGAGAACTGAAAAAGCTGGTGGAAGAGGGAAAAATTAAATATATTGGATTGTCGGAAGCATCAGCATCAACCATTAGAAGAGCCCATGCTGTGCACCCAATTACAGCTGTACAACTCGAATGGTCCTTGTGGTCAAGAGATGTCGAAGAAGACATCATTCCTACTTGCAGGTTGACTACCATCTGTTATTTTTCCTTTCCTGTGTTTGCTTTTACTTTCTAAAAATCTGAATTTATATCATCTATATCACTGTCCTTCAGAGAACTAGGGATCGGGATTGTGGCATACAGTCCTCTTGGACGAGGGTTCTTCTCATCTGGTCCAAAGCTTTTGGAGAAATTGGAAGAGAGTGACTTCCGCAAGGTCTGTCCACAACACTTATTCCACAATCCATAAAAAGCATTCCAATAAAACTGCATTAGGATAATGTTCTGTTGTTTCTTAATTTTCTGGTGAAATTGATATCCGGCTTAAACTTTTTCATTTTTTAGTACCTGCCGAGGTTCCAGCCTGAAAATCTTGAGCACAACAAGATTTTGTACGAGCGCGTCAATGAAATAGCAGCAAAGAAGGGGTGCACTCCTTCACAGCTTGCATTAGCGTGGGTTCACCATCAAGGAAATGATGTTGTGCCTATTCCAGGAACCACCAAGATAGAAAATCTTGAACAAAACATAAAAGCTTTATCTGTTAAGCTAACACCAGAAGAGATGGCTGAACTTGAGTCTATTGCATCAGCTGATTCAGTCAAGGGGGCGCGATATGGTGCTGGTCTTACTACATATGCGGACTCCGATACCCCTTCACTGTCATCATGGAAAGCTTAATCAATGTTTTGAGTCTGTTGTTTGTTGTGTGTTCGTCATAGCTGGAGTCTTTTGTTTTCATGTGCTGCTATACACGTATGAGCTTAGTTTTCTTGTAAGAAATGTATTTTGTATTTCAAAACATTGGCAAAGCCTATCAGGCACCGCTGCAATGTAAGAGTTTGAGGTTTATGAGAATAACAAATAAAGACAGGTTTCTGTTTGGAGTGTATGCTTAAGTTTACAAACTGATTATAGTTTTTGTTTTCCGAAAGAAATCTTTTTTATTTATTATTTTATACTCAAAAGTGTTTATAACATATGAATTAACAAAATTGGACAGGACAATAGCGCCTGTTAGTCCATGTTTAGATAACCATTGCTCCTGATGCGGCTCAAAGAGTGACAAGTACCCATGTCTGAATAGTAAGGTTCTATGTTTTGAGTAGTGGTTAATGTTGTATAGAGGATTCAAAGCTAGCCATCTCTGATACCATTGCTCCTGTTAATGCCTTTTTTGAGTTATATGTGCTGTGGCACAAACAAATGATTTTAAAATTTTGCAATTAAGGAACTAGGATTTTCAAGACAAGCTTAATAATGTTTTTTTTAACCCAAAGATATCACTAATTGTACTTAAGATAGAATTATTAACCTAGGGGTGTTCACAACTCTGTTTTAAAGAAACCATATAAACTAAAAACCTAACCGACTAAAAGCTGAACCGATCTTTGAAAACGATATTCCATTCAAAACCCGACCAAACTGAACCGAATTCAATAAACAATTTATGGTTTCGTTTTGGCATAGCAAAATGATTAACAGAACGAAACCGAATTATTAAAGAATAACTTTTTTATATGTTTTTTGGGTAGTTTTGGACCTGGTGACTAATCAACGGGGTTTGAACCCACCAACACAAATACTCAAACCAGGTAAATCCCTCCCTTTTAAGGAGGTTGGCGTGGCCACTTCAAGATTGTTTTACACCTTTCAGGAATTGAACTTGAGACCTTACACATTTTAAAATGATATGACAAATCACACAAAAAAGTATTGCATCTTAGACCAATTTGAATTTTAGGTATTCAACTTTATTTTTTTAATTTAACGATCGAAGTTATTTTTTGTCCAATATAGGATATTTTGACTCTTCAAAAGCGATTACCGGTTATAATTTTAGCCTAAATGAATTTTAAATGCTCAATTATAATAATACATCACATTATTTAACGATTTTAGCTGAAAGAATGATCGCTAACATATTTTGAAAGTCAAACAAATCTTACATTGCTCAAAAAATAACTCAAATATCTTAAATTGAGTACCTAAAATTTAATTTGAACTAAAGTATAATACCTTTTTGTGTGATTTGCTTTTTAAAATATTAACAGAATTTTGCGTATAATAGCCTTAAGGGCATTTACAATGAGAGTTTAAAGAAAATGTTTAAAACATATGAAAATCTTTTTAAAAAATGATTGGGAGGCCTAAACTCATGCATAATTTTATGTCTAAACTTGGGTGTCACTCTTTCATTGGTTGTAACTGAGTGACCCACTTCATCATAAACCAATGAGCTAATGTCTCGTACTTTCAGGTACAAAAATTAGGTATGAGTTTAGGCCACCCAATCATTTCTCAATGTTTTAACCGTAGTAAGTTTATGTTTCATGTCCATATGGAATGAAAGTCTAAAATCTTGGACATTTTCATAATTTTGATGCATTTGTAATTGTTGAGAATTTTATAACCTAAAAAAGTTGAGTTTTGCTACACTAACAAAAAAGCATCAACAAAACATTCACAAAATGAGTTGTCATGGTTTGATTGATGTATTTTGCTATAGTTTTTCTCTTTTCTCTTTGATTAAGTCAATCAAACCATGACAACTTATTTTGTGGATGTTATTTGTGGGTGTAACAAAGCTCAGAAAAGTTTATATACGTAATGCAACAAGGTTTACAAAATCAAAAACTTATAAATTGATGATTTTACAAATTTATAAACCTTCTCAGAGCTTCACTATTGTGGATGCTCTAAGAATTATAATTAAGAGGATGAAATTTATTGCATAACGTATGTATATCTATACTACTTTATAAAAGGTTTAGACTTTCTAAATAAAGAAGTCTTAAAATTTTTAAGACAATTTTTTTTAATAGGAAATCTCTACTACATTATCTTATTTACTTAAAGATTCAGTATATAAATTTATTGTGCAAGAGTAATTGTGCAAAAAAAAAAAGGTACTGTACACCTGCTTCAAGGGCTCTCTCAAAGCTCAATCAAATACAATCGAGCCTTCAATTCATTCAATTGAATGCTCTCAAACATGGTGTTACAGAAGACAAAGGGGTTGCAGATTTTCAACCTCAAAGAATATAAACCATCTGGTAGTTACAACAATCATAAATCAACATCAAAGAATACAAACCATCTGGCGGTTACAGCAATCATAAATCAAGGCTTATAAATGACACATAAAGTTCTTTACCTAACTATACATTCTACCCGTTTTCAATATATCTGTGCATAACTGACAGTTAAACCCCCTTGATGTCTGCAGAAATTGGAAACGAAAAGTCCCAGTTGTTCCTGGACAAGCTAAAGTTGGATGCCACCGGCACCATTTTGGTGATGATGTGTGATGTGGGATGTGAACACCGTCATTGGCCGCTACTTGAGCACTAACTTTGTGGTGTTTGATGCTAGGGTGAGTTCTAAAAATTTTACCCATTTTTGTAATATCCATTTTTAATAGCTTTTTGTAGTTCCAATAGTATCACGTCTACGAACTAATAATGTAAAGTGGGTGTGAGCACTTTAGAGAGAGGAGAGAGAGAACATAAGAAAACTTCACAATTTCATTAAGAAGATCACACACCTCATAACCCATGAGGTAGGGGTATTTATACCCAACATCTAGCCAAGCATGTCATCGCGGATATACAAGTTCCGTGATGGTAACTTGTTGTCGCATACAAAACATTACACAACATACCCTAAACTATAACAAAATATAAAGAGAAGGCCCTGACTAATGATTTACACTTTTCGTGTTCCAACAATCTCCCCCTAAGGGTAGATCATTTGGGTCTTCTATTTATGGGTATTCGGTTAGATCTCACCTTCTATATCCAACGCATCTTTCCATGAATCTCTAGATACTTCGAAGGTTGAGTCTCTCTTCCACATACTGAGCAATCAATCCCAGCTTAGCCTTTTGATCATCATCAATTCTGGTACTTGTCCCATGGTGATCTCGGTTAAGCAATTCGTAGACTTTTGAGAACCCACTTCAACGTGCCTGAGCTAAACTTTAGAATCTCATTTGTTATCATCAACCTCTTGACTCCCGATGCATTTTTGTACACTATCCCAAGCTCGAATAATGGATTCTCGATGCAAGTCCATGGTTCATATTCCTCGATGCCGACAGAGTGATCATTGGGTGAGTGAGGTTGACCTTCTTTTGTAAGCTTTCAACTCCCATCTGAAAGTCATCAATATGTACCAATGCTAATTGTGACCTCATGAAGATTCTTAGAGAATCTCGAATGTCGTCTTCATTCCCAGGTGTGTACAAAAAGCTAATGTTATATAGGTACATATCTTGCATGTCTTGGGGATAAAGATTATGAAAGTCAGCTTCCCGAAAGATATAATCTAGACTGTCGTCTCTTCTAACCGCGAAGTAGATGAAGCCATCAGTTCTGAATTGTTGAGAGGTGACGTACACATAATGAACAATTCAGCGTTTAGTAAAGATTGTGTGACGAGGAGCTGCGTCTCTATGTCTGTCTTTGAAGTAGTTCTGAGCTGCCTCATTCATGTCGGTTATTCTCATGTATGGTTCCACCTTAAATTCCCTGTGGTCGATCTCAGAAATGATGAACTTATCACGGTGAATCCCTTCTTCCAGAAATGCATCTCCTCATTCTTCAAACATTAGACTTGTGGAAGTTGAAGTTTTGTACTTGTCATGTCCAGAAATGAGATAATGTAGATCGAAGTTCTCATACGTTGTAGATTCTGGAAATCTTAGTAACGAATGATTTTTGATCGGTTCAGAAGAGGTGGTAGTTTTTCTGACAAGTTCATGATCATAGACATCTCTGATTCATGCATCCATCAGAATCCTACCGTAAAGCTCATCCGTTACATGACTTGTGAAACCTGTAGCAAATTGACCAAATGAGAAGGGTTCGGGCTTTTCAACCGTCGACATTCTTGTTGGTTCATTTGTCTTGGACTTTCCCATGTTGCTTACTCTTTCACTTGTCTCTGATATGCTCACACTTTCTTCTTCTCTTTCAGACTCACTTGGTACACTTATTGCAGCAGCTTCTTGTTGTTATTGGGTTTCTGACGACCGTGACCTTGTTGGTTGCTTGCTTGACCTTGTGTCTGATGATGTTTGTTGAGTGGATGAAGAAGTGAAAGTGGTGTGTCTCAATCTCTTAGATCTTCTCTCCCCCTTCAGGATTACCCGAGTCAAGGTCATCCTGATGTCGCTTGTGAGATTGAGGTCTGCACGTTTGTTCTAAGACAAAGACTTTGTCATTCAGCTCTGTTATAGTCTGTAGTAAAGCCTTATTATTTGCAACCATTGAAGAACGAAGAGCTGCAATGTCTTTTGAGTCATGTGCAGAGTCATATGTGGACATGAGTGAAAAGTAGAGGTTTGGGTTTTCATTCTGAAGATGAGGTTGATCTTTAAAGATTTGAAGCATCATGTCTTTAAGCTGATCAAATGTGAGTTCCTCGTCTCCAGTAACCTCTTCGGCAAATTCCTCATGAATTTTTCTTCGTTTATCTTCTGCTTCGCATTATTCTTTGAAATCAGCTGAAAATTCATGTACCGCTTGATTTAGATATCCTATTGTTGTGTGACTAATGGGAGTATCTAAGCGAGTGTAAGGAGCTGTTGATGATGATGGTGGGATTGTTGTTGTTGCTTCAGTATGTGGTGGTTCGGGTATTGTTGTTGAAGTTTTGTGTGTTGTAGATGTTGTTGTTATTGTTGTTATTGTTGTTGAGTTGGTGGAATAGGCGGGGTAACTGGTAATGATTCGGATTCACGAAGGGTTTCCGATGGTAAACTAGTCGCTGTGTCAACACATGACGCATGATTAGTTCGTTCAGGAGTTCCTAAGAGTTGGTGTAACTCGTATGATTTAATGATACTATTGGTGTCAGATTCTAGCCTAGTCTCCTTACTAACTTCTGGCGTATGTGTTTTTTCCACATCCTCTCCATCATTTCCTTCATTTACGACATTGCCGTTGTCATGTGTATCGGACAATGTCGTTTCAGAGTCATTCTTACTCTGTGTTCCAGTATCTTTGCTCACTTGAACACCTCCTTCTTTCCTTGTATCTCCAGACTGCTGAATGTCAGGAAGTCTTTGTATTCTCTTACGCCTTTTACCCCCTTTATCAATTCCTTGTTCCTTACTCCCCATCTCTAGTCCTAAGTTGGTGCTAGAATCTAATTCCTTATGCGTTTCAGGGGTAGGTCCGCTCGGTTTATAGCTTTCCATAGAAACGGAAGATCTACTTACGTATTCCTTGTAAGCCGTCAACTTCTTGTCAGCAAGATCAATCAACTCTTGAGGTATGGGCATTGGAGGCTTAGTTGTTGCATCTTTTGCCAGTTGCAGATTTTTCATGACTTTATCATTTACTCTGACTTCGATCGGTCTTGCTGACAATTTGTTAGATTTCATCATATCTCTAATGAGAAGTTTGATGAATCTAACAAAAGGAATATAGGGACCCTTCTTCATCTTCATCTCGGTCTTT
The DNA here is from genome assembly GCA_030686995.1 of Artemisia argyi. Lineage (NCBI taxonomy): Eukaryota > Viridiplantae > Streptophyta > Magnoliopsida > Asterales > Asteraceae > Artemisia > Artemisia argyi. The sequence goes on along the minus strand of CM060708.1, from coordinate 183,041,220 downwards.
AGCTTGTTTTGTACCAATTCAACTAGCTCAATCCAAATTAACGAAGCATAGTTAAAGTGGCACTGATTAACTACTCCATAAAAATCTGATATATAGAGAATCTCCCTGCATCAATTCCTGCTTCTTTGCCTGCTAGGCATTGGTTGAGGATTGAGAACATTGTTGCCCACAAGCCTGCGAGACACTTTCTCTTGAAGCTAGAAGTGTTTATGAGCTTGATTAAATCATTGCCGAAGCCAAGTTTCAAAAAGAATTGCTGAATTTGGTTGTTCCCCGGCATAACTTCAAATCCATGTCTGTTGTTGGATGTTGCTGCCGGTAAGTCCAGTGCACTTCTGAGTGAGTCACTTGTAAGCTTTGTTGTGTATCTGTCAACTGTGACTTCCAGCATTACGGGTTTTGAATTTTCAACAACATAAATTGTGTTCCAGAATTGTTGTATGTATATTTGGGGAATTTCAATGGTTGTGTTGTTGAGAGCAGGAAATATTGGGTGATTTTTCAGTATTTCAACAATGATCAGGTGATCACACTTGAATTGATGTGGGTTGAACAGATGATTACAATCAACAAATCTGAGGTGTTCAGATGTTGGAAGGAGTTGTTCAGAGGTGAGTTGTTGTTGTGGTTCAACTTGTTCTTGATCCATTTTTCTTGATTGATTCTGAAATGACATGAAATATATAAGTTCAAGATAATGTATACAGTTGTTTATTTTTCACTATGTCTGTTTTATATGCTCTGGCATTTCTTTTTCTAGCATATTGTCTTTTCTTTTCTTTTCTTATGCTTTTCTTGCTTTTGTAGTATAAGCGCATGCTATTTTCTTTTCACATGCGATTTTATCCTCTCATTCTGTTTTTATTTTCCTCACCAAAAAGTTTGTTGATTTGTGATACTTTTTCAAAAAAAATATTTAAGGTATAGATTAAACGTTGTTTTATAATGCTCATGCTTTAGAAAATACGTTTATCTAACCCTTTTGAAGCTTTGGGAAAAAGTATCAACTTGTATTCAAACATAAGTCTTCTAGTTAAACTAGAGAACTTGATTTTGGAAATCAAACTTTTAGAGAAAATTTAGTTGCATGAGCGTAAGATTTCTTAACAAATGACAATACTTTAGACTCTCTATTACGTGAGCTAGTTGAAGGATTGCATTATCAGCTTTTAGGTGATAACTAGTCCTAGTAACCATCTTGAAGATAAGAAGTCTTAAGTGAAGTCAATTGTAATACGTCTTAAAAGAGCTTCTGTTGCATAAGTGTGAGATTTCTTAAAACATATCTAGACTTTGGATACTCTGTTACGTTGTGTAGCTAAAGGGATGCATTATCAGTTTTTAGGTGATAACTAGCCCTAACAACTACCTTGAAGATGAGATATCCTAAGTTTAAATAGTGTCAAGTTGTCTCAAAACCATTTGGTACAAAACAGTTATGAGTGAAAAATTTGTTACGTGGTTGCATGAATTATGTAATTGTGAAAAATTCATAGTATTGACAACCAATAACATCTGTAAACATATCCGTCAAATCATTTCAGATATGTGCACAAAGTATTCATAAAATGTTGCAATCATAGGATAGTTTAATTGTAATAATTAAACATATGCATCAATTATTGTGTAAAGGGCACTAATAGTGATACAATCCTAGTCTAATTAAGGTAAGAAAACTAATCATATGCAATATTCTACGTCTCAAAAGTTTTCATATCTTCATTTGATAATAAATATTTTTGTTTGATGAAAACATTTTGGGACAAATACTTGTGTGTTTGTTTTCAAAAAGAAATTGGCTTTTATCAATTTTTTTCAAAGACAAATTTGTCATCATTTTTCATAAAGAACAAGTTTTTGCTTTGGTATTGAGAAAGAAAGATTTGATCAATACTTGTTACTTAGTCAAAATTTTATTAAAATGTCTGAAAAACTTTATATAAATGCAAGATTTATAAATTTTTTACAAATATTTTAAAATTTTGGGCAGAGTAACATTTAGGCATTGTGGGTAAAAAAGTTTCGCAATAACAAGTATCGCGGATTTGGTATCGCGGGATTGGTCAAATAAAGTCAACATATTCGCATCAAAGATGCAACAGGCATTGCAGACAAATGTTCGCATTAAGGATCTGTGATGGCAAGCCATCGCATGACATTTAGGAAAGCTTGTATCACGGAGATATCAACTGCGATGCGAAGAGAAACTTTCATCGCAGGCAAAACTCTCGGAAAACTTAAATAATATTAAATGCTCCTTTTTGGCTCTAACCCTAAAGTCTAGCATCGCATCAATATGATGTCGCATAGACAACTGTTCATCTTCTTCCCCAAATTGACCCATTTTTACCAAATTAAACCGTTTAAAACCCCTTTTTACTTCAAAAGCATGATCTAACCAGAATTTCTTAATCATCTAACCACAAATTTTGATTTAAACACCACACAAACGCAAGCTCAATAGTGAACAAAGTCGACTTAATATCATAACCCTAACCACTTAATTATGCATGAATTACTTAAAATTAAGGGCAGATATTGAAGTCAAAGATGCAAAACATCATAATGAACAGATTTGTAAAATTACTTTTTGCACGAAATGATGTGAATAGGCAAGAAAATCTAAAAAAGTGTGAGTTTTGCGATGCGAAGGTGTGAAGGTTCTTTAGGAGAGAGGATGCGAGTGAAAAAAGTGAATGTGTGTGTGTTTTTCTTCGCACCACCTGAGAGGGTATTAAGACCCATTTTTTCATTTTTTGACCTTTTTCTTTTTGAACTCGGATCTGAGAGGGTTTTTGGACTAGGGGAGGGTTCAAATCATCATTATTGTATTTTGGCAAAAACTCCCCCTCGACATTAGCCCTTTTCACTCAAACACTTTTAACTTTTTATTTTAAAATTTTGACAAGTTTTTGAAAACATTTTGGTTCAAGTAATTTGAACGTTTGTGTTATATCAAAAATTTTTTTTGATTTTAAAATTAAGTCAATCACTCCCCCTCGAAGTGATGGTATTATTTTACAACATTTTCAACAGCTTTTTATCGTTTTTCTTTTAACAACATATTAGCAACACTTGATTGCGACTTATTCTTGATTTTCATAAAACAAACTTCTAAATTTATCTCCCTAAAAAATAGCTTAATATTTGAAACTGTTTTTGATTTATTTGTTGAGGTGGAAGCATTGTTTTCGAAAATTTTATTCTTACTCGAGCTATTCTCAAGATTTGATTATCATGAGCAAAAAATTTTATAAAAAGGTTTTTGGAGGAAATCTTTTTGTAAAATCTTGTATAAATTTTGCTCAAAATAAAAAGAAGATTTATCTTCTTTTCTGAAGGATTGATGCACTGAAGCGTACGTTTAGGGTCCTTTCTTTTGAACAACGGGTGTTGATCTGTGATATAATCAACAGCCATATTGTTTGAATAATTAATATTTTGTGTTACTAGGTGTACTTGTGATGTCTGCTAACTTGTTGACTTCATTGACTTGTTGAGTTTCCTCGTCATGTTCATCATGAATACTTGCCATTCCTAACCATTGTCGTAGGTATTCAAATCTCTCGGTAGGCAAGGCTTTTGTGAAGAAGTCGGCAATTTGATAGTCAGTTTTCACAAAGTACAATTCCACAGTCCGCTTTTCTACATGCTCCTTGATGAAGTGGTATCCGACTGCAATATGCTTGGTTCTTGAATGTTGTACTGAGTTACAAGAGATGGCTATGGCGCTTAGCGAATCACAATAAATTGGGATATTGTCATAGAAGAAACCATAGTCCGTCAGTTGTGTTTTCATCCATAATACTTGTGCACAACATCCAGAAAGGGAAATATATTCAGCTTCAGCAGTGGATAATGCAGTATGGTTTTGTTTCTTTGATTACTAGCCGATTAATTTCTCCCCCAAGAATTGAGCAGATCCAGAAGTACTTTTGCAATCAATTTGACAACCTGCATAATTTGCATCTGAATAGGCAATTAGTCCAAAACTGGTGTCTTTCAGATACACAAGGCCCATGTGAGGGGTTCCTTTGAGGTACTGAAAGATCCGTTTAACAGCAGTAAGGTGTTTTTCCGTTGGCCGAGATTGGTAACGAGCACACATGCAGACAACAAAATGAATATCAGGCCGACTAGCTGTAAGATACATAAGTGAACCAATCATACTACGGTATTTTGTAGCATCAACTGGTTTACCTGATCTATCTTCATCTAGTTTAGGCTTTTGAGGCATTGGAGTACTAATGGAGTCAGATTTATCCATCCCAAACTTTTTCAAAATTTCTTTCGTGTATTTGTGTTGATGGATAAAGATACCACAAGGAGTTTGATTAATTTGTAGACCCAGAAAAAATTTTAGTTCACCCATCATGCTCATCTCAAATTTTTGTCGCATGATATTTTTAAACTTTTTGAAATATTTAGGATTCGTAGATCCGAAAATGATATCATCGACATAAATTTGTATAAACATGATGTCATCACCTTTACGTCTTATAAATAAAGTTGGATCGATTGAACCTTTGACGAATTTGTGCTTGAGAAGATATTTAGACAACACTTTGTACCATGCACGAGGTGCTTGCTTGAGTCCGTAGATGGCTTTTTCAAGAACATATACATCGTTCGGGTGATCAGGATCAACGAAGCCTTCTAGTTGGCTTACATACACCTCTTCCTCTAACTCCCCATATAAAAAGGCCGTTTTCACATCCATTTGATATACAGTGAAAGATTTGTGAGCTGCATAAGCCAAGAATAAGCTTATTGCTTTGATCCGAGCAATGGGTGCAAAAGATTCATCAAAATCGATTCCTTCTTCTTGATTATAACCCTTGGCAACGAGGCGAGCCTTGTTTCGAATTACATCACCATCTTCATCACGTTTTTTCTTCAGAATCCATTTTAAAGCAATTATAAGGTTTCCAAGAGGACGTGGAACTCGTCGCCAGATGCCGTGTCGTGTAAATTGATTGATTTCTTCTTGCATTGCCACAATCCAGTCAGGATCTGCAAGTGCTGCTTTGACATTGGTGGGTTCTATTCGACTTAGGAAAGAGTTATAAAAGCAGTAATTGGCTGAGGATCTTCTTGTTTGAATTGGTTGAGAAGGATTTCCAATTATCTGATGTAAAGGATGATCGTGAGTCCAGCTTCTTATGTGCGGATGTGGTTGGTAAGGTTGTTGCATGTCTGAAGGGTCAATATTTTGCGTTTTTGAAGGTTCACCGACTTCATGGACCGGTGTAGCAAATGGATTGATGAATATGTCCTCTTCAGTCGATGCATTGGTAATTATTTGATCATCAACATTTGTTTGGGAGGTTGGAGTGACATTGTTTGAAGAAGTTTCATGTTGAATTTGAGTGGTTGGAGGAGTATCTGGTATGGGATCAGAAGCTTCATAAGTAGTTGTTGATGATCGGGATACAGGACATGGTGTGTCTTCTTGATTGTTTACTTCGATAATCAGAGTTGCAGTGGATAATGTAGACACTTTCATCTTGTTTCCACCAAATGATTCATCTAACACTTCCTTTTGAATACCGTTAAGTTTTGGTGTTGATGATGTGGTGTTAGGCACGAGTCCTGAACCATGTTGTTTAGAAGTCATAGTCGTTGGCACGGGTTCTGAACATACGTGATCAGAAGCCATTTCTTCTACTTCTTCGAAATGAACATGGATTGTGATGTGTTCCGAAAGCTTTAAATTTATAATAACTAATTTTACCGATTCTCTTAATTCAAAACACACGGGTAAAAGTATAACCCTCGTTTATAGTAAAGAGTTTTGGTAAGACCAGGTCGTTCCACACGGACTGAGATTACTCTTATATATCAATTAACTAATCAAGATGATTTAGAAAACTTATGCAAATATTTTACGGTGAAATTCAAGTATGAGACAAATATGATTACTTAGATAGTTGCTATAATTCAGTGATGGTATATGATAATGATCTCAGTGGTTTAGTAAGTTCAACAAATGAGTAGTTGTTTTCGTCAAAATAACGTTTCATTAGTTAACAAATGTGATTCAAGACTTATGTCTGCTAGTCCTTAAACAAGTGGTTAACAAGTTTAAGAAATAGTTGCAACGTTTAAACTCTATTGTTTATTTCAATACAAAAGCGATTTCTCCTACAATTGATCAACACACATAGACATATGTTGAAAACCATAAAATACGAATTGAATCTTTTGATCCTTTTCCAATTAGCAATTATAATCAAAGAGATAAACAATGGTGATAAGTTTAGAACACAGTAAGATTGTAATATAAACAGAAAATCAACAAGAGATCATAACCACAACCATACACTTTATTATATTAACATATCGAAGCAACCATAAGGAGTTTAGCCTAACATGGCTTTAACAAACAAGCTTACAGTGATAATAACGTTTGAAATGATCAACATGCTTCTGAATTAATGTAATGAAGAAGCTACCGTCACTAGCGATCACCACAATAATATCTAAGAAGTATTTCAACACTTTAAAGGATCTTTGACTTCACTTTAGCACTCTAATGATTGGATTACGAGAGAGAGTGAATATCAGAACTTTATTGGTTGTTGGGATGAGATGTGTTGTGAAAATGAGGCGAAATGAGTCTCTATTTATAGGCATGGAGAAGTGGCCAGGCACTGAAATACGTCGCATTTGAGGAAAAGGCCGGCAGGCTTCACACTGAATGCCGACAATCTAGGAGATAAACAGCGGCAACCTTCAAGAGATTTCTTGGAGCCAAAAGGGTCATTAAGAGAGCTGAAGGTCGGCGTACTTGAGATATAAGATCGGCGCACTTGATTTGATTTGACTTAGATTGTGTAGGATTATATTCGCCCCCGTAACCGGTGCACTTGATATAAAAGCTCGGCGCTCTTTTCACTTAGAATAGGCTTTTAATAATGTCAAATTTACCCATAATTTAAGTGTTAATTTCCCTTTTAATTGCTCATCTTTTCTATTCATATGTAGGATATATACTCTTATTTTTTTATATTCTGGTTTCAGGGCAAAGATGAGCAAAAGAACGAAGAAATGCGGAAATGGAAGGACTTAAGTGAAAATACATGAAAAATGTGGATTCTGCACTAACTACGGCGTAGAGGTTCATCTACCTACGCCGTAGCAAAGATTTATGAAGACTACGGCATAGCTCACTCCATGACTACGGCGTAGAGATTTGCTAAAGGGCACTACGGAGTAGCAACTCTCCACATACGATGTGGACCCTAATTTGAGGCAGTAAAGAACTCACGAGGCCAAAGAAGAAGTTACGGCGTAGTTACCCTAGAAACTACGCCGTAGAAGCATCCAATGAAGAAACTACGCCCGTAGCACTTGATCAAGCTACGGCGTAGTCCAGATTTACAAAGGCTACGACGTAGCAACTCAATCAGCTACGCCGTAGCAAAGTCGGGCCTATAAATACTAGCCCTAATTCCGAGTTTGTATATTCACTTTTCACCACACAGAAGTTGGGAGAAACTCAGGGAGCAAGAGGAACGAAGTTCTAGCCACATAGAAGTCAATTCCAAGGGAGGATTCACATACCAATCATAAGTTTATCGTTTCCTTTGTCTTGTATTCGATTCATGTTTACATTTGTATTAATTCAACATTGTTTTACTGCAATTATGAATATGAGTGGCTAAACAGCTCTTGGTGTTAGCCTAGTTATGAAATTGTTGTTGTTATGATTTAGTTTTCTACGCATCTATTGTCTATTGTTTGTATACTTTCGTGGCGAGTCTTAGGACACTCTAGTTCTGGTAGTGTTGAGCATTGGTAGTTCCTTGGAGGCTTGGGGAATTAACCCTAGGAACCAAGCCGATAGGGATGTGACTTGGTGATAGCAATATCACCATACATGTGCGAATTAACCCTAGGACCACCTACCGATGCGATACGCTTAAAGGAGTTTGTAACACCCCCAAAATTTGGTACAGCGGAAGACTAAACAAGCTTTCAGGGTGCTACGGGGATTGGTATCCATCACAAGTCATAAAGGAACGAGATAAAGTAAACATAATTAAAACAAAACCATACGGGGTTTTTAAAGTTTACATTCATCCCAAAATATTCAAAGTAAGGCCCAAAATAAAATAAACATAGGTCCACAAATACATATCAGAGTTTGAGAAAATAGATCCTTAACCCACATTGCCAAGCCAAGCCTTCCAAACCAAGCATCCAAAGCCATTACTTAATTACCTAAGAAAATGCGCTAAAAGTCAGCTTTCGTTGGTGAGATCATAGGTTTAAATTTTTAATTCAATCAAGTGGACATATACGCAAAACGCTTGCTAGCTAGACTAGGCCTTAAATCACTAAACCAAACCTATAGGTGCACACTATAGTCCAAAACCAACCAAATCAATATGCATTCGCAAGGATGCGACATGCCCAACATTCGTAAGGATACGACATGTTCATGCATTCGTAAGGATACGACATGCGCAATAACCTACCTAGTTCTATAAGCATAGCAAGTTTTAAATAAAAAGCGATAATAGTCCACATAAAAAGAATTTGCACGTTTCTCACCCCAAGTATTGAAAACAAAGTTCAAAAGTAAAAGAGGGGCTATGACTCACCTCAAGTCCATATATCATCATAAAGAAACCGGTAGAATCAAGATGTATCACAACTAAGAAGACGGCAACTACGGACTCGGCACTTCCTAACAATATAAGTTCGTTTTAGAAACATTTCCCCAAAATCAAATATTCCCAATCCCGAACGTATTCCTTTTTACTTTCCAAAAAAATCCATTTCTCGTATTAGTTTGGCGTTTGGTATCCATGTGGGTGGAGGGTCGACTCAACACAAACCAAGAAGACATAATGAAAGAAATAATAAAACACTCTACGGGTCTAATATTGGCCCAATATATTATTTAAATAAATCATCGAAGTTTATCAAATCCGTCGACTTGGTAATCCTCCATAATTATTTACCTAATATATTATTCCAAGATCATACCCAAAACTTAAGTCACATAGCACGTAGAATACTATATGGTAAGTATTTCAGTTAATAAGTTACCTAAATATATTGTTAAACTTACCAAATTCGTCAATTTGGTAAACCTCACGAGATATTTAGTAACTCATTATCTCGCACTCCTACCACAACCTATGGACGTCGTAGGATACAATACCCATTAATATACCTTTTTTATATAACCAAGTAGGACCTATTTAATCCGTCGATCAAATAAGTTACGTAGTTATAGAAAATGAATATATTAACGTCACACATCCATGACAAGCACACAAGTCATTAAATAAATAATATGGCCCACTTGGACTCAAGTGCCCTCGATCTCGTATAACTCGTAAGTTCCTGTTTTATTTTCCAAAAAGGCATTTCGTTTCGTAGAGTATTCAACGTTATAATCATATCATCATTTATAATAGTTTGTTTATAATAACGTTCCCGACATTTATCATACTATTCTCATAGTATAATATATATCGTTACATTATTATTTTATTACTCGTGATCATTTTATTTTTAATATACGCACTTGTATAAATATATATACGTTTTCACATTTATATATTTATATAAATGTTTATATTATTAATATAAGTATTACGAGTTTTTATTATTAAGTTTGATTATAATTAATATCGAGTTATAAAAGATGAGTCACATGTCCGAGTCATCACTCTCGGCTCATTGTCCAAATCCAAGTGCTAAGGCGTATTGCCGAAATCAATCGTTGACTAGAAAGTCAATGTGACTCCGACTCGCACAACCATGGATCCAAAGTAATAATAATCAATACCACATATCCGTCAATCATCCCATTTCACAAGCTACAACAATAGGGCCCGACTACGGCACTCGACTAACCTATCTCCGTCGTTCTAATTTGACCGTCTCACAATCGGTCCCCGTTTACTCACATCATCGTCAACACTTCACAATAATCAAATGTTCCCATTGCCGAGACCACAAAGGGTCTTGGCCCTTCAACACTTCTCGGCCCAAAGTAAAAATACAACAACAACAACATGAAACAACAACAAGAAAGGCATGAAGATTATACAAATTTCGGGTCGATTTACCAAGTCAAACCCGTGCCGAGAGACCCACTTGGGTTTCGGCTATACCACGAGTCACGAGGACTCAACCCCAAGACCATCTAGGTCTCGGCTTAGGCTCATACGAGCACACCAAAAACAGCCCAAACGAACCCTTAGGGTCGCGGCATCACAAGGACAACAACAAGTATCCATCTTGCAAATCAAGACTCAAGCAAAACAATACTTCTACATAATCAACAGCCTCGCTACTATGGCTACGAGATCAAAACCATCAAAAGAACCACATGAGCTCGAAATTAAAACCAAGCCAAGAGCCATAGCTCTCGGTTTCAAACTCGACACCCACAAGAGATGAAAACCCGGATACCAAACAATATCAAATCTCGTTTTTATATCAAAACCCACTTATTTCATGTTTTTAATCAAAATGAACCAAGAAAACCCAAAACCCAAATCGATATATACTCCGTATCTCATGGATCGATGGAAACCAAGACAAGTTTACACTTGTTTTGGCACTTGCTCACCTTCTTGAACCTTGGAACTCACGAATCTCACAAAAACAACAAAGATGGAATCGGATTGATGATGGAAAATGATGTTATGCGGGATTTTAGAGCGCGTGTAATATATCAAAAGAAAGAGAATAAGATGAGGGTTAAGATGGTGGTGGTGGTGTGATCGTGGGAGTGGCGGTGTGGTGGTGGCAGCCGTGTAAGGGGGCGGCGGCTAGGGTTAATATGGGGATAGAGAGAGTGATGTGTGTGTTTGTTTGTGTGTTATGACCGGTCAACACAAGAACCAATTGTAGTTATACTTTTTTTTTCTTTTTTTAACAATAATAATAATAATGTTATTAAGGGGAGGGTGACTAGTCATAAAACACAAGGACCTTTCCCGTAAACTTATATCTCGACACTCTCAAACCGAGCTCGTTTCCAATATTTTTAAAATTCCACGATACGTTCAATTATTATACAAACCAAACCGTAAATCGAAATTTAATTGTGTTAGGTTATTCCTAGTGCCGGAGTCAACGTAGTGCCACGAAACGTCTCAATCAATAAATCTCAACATAAATTCCATATCAAAGTAATAATTCAAATTTAAATTCCACAGAAACTTCATAATTCAAAACCACGGTTTAAATTTTACAAATTCGTCACGAATAAAATTTCAAATATTTAATTATCATCAAACTTTAATGTAATGCGGGTTTTAAAATGTCTCCCTAAATTGCCAGTTGTCACAGAGTTAGAGGGGGTGTAAGATCTGACCATGCCGCATCCCGCTAGATTTGTCCATGTTTGCAGAGGTACTTAATGACTCTTACATCTTCGTAGGTTCATGCCGCCCGATGAACCTTCGCCTTTACAATAGTCGGAGATAGGACAAGGTGTAAGATAGATTTAGGTGATTTAACCATCTGATCCTGAATGAATATAACCCCGGACGATATGATAGGATGCACTTATAGAAAACTAATCATAATAATAACAAGAGTAGTAATTAGGTTAGCACCATCTCTCTTTATTGACTTTCATCTATTTACATATTTGCTTTGTCATTTACATTTCCTAGTTAATCAATCTTTTCAATCATAAAACCCCTTTTACATGTGACACTAAACTTAAATAAACTCCACACACATAGCTCTTAGGACAACCTCGACTTTACCATCTAGCTATACCTCACACGACCAGGTACACTGCCCTATAGTGCATTAGGTAGACCTTAGGTAAATGAGACACTTTATAAATATTAAAACCTGGTCGGTAAAACCTGCATCAAGTTTTTGGCGCCACTGCCGAGGAGCTATTAGGATTTTAATTTGAGTATTTATAGTTTTTAGTTCCTTTTATTTAGATTTTTTTTTTTATTATTATTATTACTAATTTTGTTTTCTTTCTGTTATGCTGTTTTCTTTGTTTCATGAGTATATTTCAGGTAATCATGAAAATGGAACCAGACATTGATAACATGTTGTTGAATGAGTACTTGGAGTATGAGCGCGAGAAGGAAGAAGCATGTTTGAGGAATCTTCGGTGTAGGAGATCTTCTACAAGACTGCCTCCTACAAAGCCTGTCTATCAATCTCCCCAAACATACACCAATAGGTGTTATGTATCTCCTCATGTATACGATGAGATAGGCATGGATAACATGACCATTCAAGAATATGAATGGTACATTGCCAATCAATGTCGAGAGGAGATTAATCACACTCACATGGAAGATCCAGATTCTGTCAAGGATGAGGAGATCAATACTGGGTGTGTTGATGAAAAATTTGGGGATGTGGACCATGGAGGTAAGGACCTTTTTGAATTTCCTACTTCTCCTATTGCTAATATTTCTGCTAGTGTTTGTGAACAAGATATTGATAATTTCAATATCAACATTACAATTGAGGAAGAGGATGTCCAAGAAGAATGTGATGAATGGGATAGTGATCGTTATTGGTACATCATAGATGAAGATCTAGAAAGGCTTGAGCTATTATTAACACCTACTGTGCAAAATGAAGTTAGCCCAAAGTCGGCTATGCAACTGTACCTGCAGCCGGTTACTACTAGTGGCGAAATTCTAAGCACTACCGTGATTGACTTGGAGATTAATGTGGTGTGCAAGCCGATTATTCAACTGCATCTTGGAGTGAGCCATTCATCAAAGCCATCGACTAAGATGGGTAAGGTAATGAGGGAAATGACATCCATTTCGAGGTATAATTTTAATTTTTCATTTCCCTACACTATAGAAACTCACACCCTTACGGTGTTTATTGCTACTTTCACGCACACTTGATTTCAAGTAAGGGGATGAACACCCTTTTACTTGGTAAATAAGAGTGGAGTCAAGCTCGTGACTCGAACAAGAACAAGCGCTTCGTGGGAGTCACCCCATGCCTATCTTTTTATTTTACTTTTTCTTTTGATTTTAGTAGCATAGTTGGTTTGGTATGTTTTGTTATGATCATTTTATAGGTAATAGAGAAAGATGGATGATTGAAGAGCGAAAATTGGAGTCTTCACTCCAAAATTTTCCTCAGAAGACATCTACGGCGTAGCTCATTTCCTGACTACGCTGTAGCATCCTCTAGGCGTCATTCTGTTAGAATTTGTCACCTACGGCGTAGTTAAGCATTTCAACTACGCTGTAGCTTTCTCCTATACCAAATTTAATTTTAAAATTTTTATAACAAACATACTTTAACTTGTAGTAGTTTTAATGAACTTTGCGGGTATGTTCCCTGTAAACGCTCACGAGACTTCACTTGTCCACTTGGGACACCAAGTGGTTTAAAAGGCTTGTTGTATACGCTAAATGCAACCGTGATTCCTATGAAAGTAAGTTAGGTTTTGTTAGAAATAGAAGTGATGATCATTTATTAAGTCATTGAGTCTTGTAACTATAGTGTAATAGTCTTGTAGTTTAGTTAAGGGTAAACGGGCTTGGCTTAATCTAATATTGTAAAAGGTTATGTCTAGTTTATTACAAAAGCCCAAGCCCCTAAAAATTTCGACTTCGAAATCTTTGATAAAAATATTTTTAATTTTTTATTGTAAAACATAATAAGAATTTCGAGTTTGGATAAAAATTTCAAGTTTGGAAATTTTTTTTTCGAGTTTGGAATATTTTCGAGTTTGGATAAAAATTTCGAGTTTGGAATTTTTTTTTCGAGTTTGGATAAAAATTTCGAGTTTGGAAAAATTTTGTCGAGTTTGAAACAATTTGTCGAGTCTGAGAAAAATTTTCGAGTTTGATTTTTTTTTTCGAGTTTGAAATCATTTTTCAAGTTTGAAAAATTTTCGAGTTACAATTTGGCGAGTTAGCCTTTATACCTTATCGTGCATCGAGTAAGGATTTCTCTTGTGTGTACCTAAACGAAACTCTGCCGAAAACTTTGTAGGTTATCGAGTGAGCTTATTCCGAGATCGACTCTTTCTAATTCACCAAAACATCTAATCTTTTCAAACAACCTTTATTTCTCTTGTGTGTACCTAAACGAAACTCTGCCGAAATTTCTTTAGGTTATCGAGTGAGCTTATTCCGAGATCGACTCTTTCTAATTCACCAAAACATCTAATCTTTTCAAACAACCTTTATTATCTTTTTAAGATCCATTCATCTACTCAAGTTGAGTAAATTTTTTTTTACAGGAGATTAAACGTTCAATTTTTACGCGAAATTCAAATTTTGGTATAACTGTGAAAATTTTGGCCCGAAATTCAAATTTTTAGGCCAAAATTCAAATTTTTTTGGTAAAATTTGGCGTCAAAATTTTCAAAACTCAACTTTTTCTTGGAACGTTAGGATTGCATTCTATAGTGATTTTCAAAATTCTGAGTGAAAATTTTTCAAACTAAATTTTGGAGGGAAACGTAGTTCTCACTCGGATAATTAGAATCTTGTTTTAATTAACCTTCACGTTCATGGAACCTCTCAAAAAATTCTTTCCATCTATGGACATGGAACCTATCAATGGAACCTATCAATGGAAACTTCATCTTTATGGAAAATCATCAAACAACAACATCAAGCAGTGATATTGGCAATAATCACAATGTTAATGCTATGACGACGGTTGAAAAGATCCAGTACTTGATAATGCTTGCCAATAAAGAAGAAATGGGAATACCGTTGACTGCTGAGGAAAATGAGTTTCGAGCTACAACAAGAATTAATGACAATTCAGCATATCTCAATGTAACCTACAACTTTATTGTAACACCCCAACCCGATAAGGGTAGAAGTATTACATTACAGTGACATATCAGAACAAACACAAGCATATGATTCATACATATAACGAAATTCAGGGTTACAAATGAAAATCTGAAACTACAAGGTTACAAAGAAATAAATACTATGTCTAATAAAGTGAAACTTCATCTAATCGTCTCTAGTCCAAAGCATAGTCTTCTAAGTCCAATCACACTCTCTTCCCATAACCCAGCTTCCTACTAAAACCTGCCGTAGGAAAAGGAAATGCGGCTGAGCTTAAAAAGCCCAGTGAACAGATACATATACAAAGCAATGATAATGAAACAGAACTGAAACATAGTGCATTGGGGAAATAGAATAAGGAATAGATAAAAGAGTGATAGAATATAAAGAAGAAAGGATAGTCATCTACCACGAGCCCAGAAACTCAAAGTCATAAATCTCAAAGTCATAATTCTCAAAGTCATAATCTCAAAGTCATAATCTCACAATCAGAGGGGATACCTCTCAGGCAACCAGATAATATGAGGGGTGTCCTCATGTATCAAATGGGTGGAGTAGCTAGCTCCCAGAAATTGTGAAAGGCGTGTATTGCACACAGCACCAGTCACCTCAAAGTCAACTCAAAGTCATAGTTAAATCCACTAAACAGAACAGATCTAGGATTTCAATCCATACGCCCCTTACTCAAAGTCAATCTCAAAGTCATATACTCAAAGTCATAATGGCCATAATAATAATCATAAAAAGGGACGGCGTGAGAAATCACTCACCCACACATGAGTCATGCCAGTGGTGCATCACAGACATGCCTATGGTACCTCCATAGGTAGGGAAAACAGAAATGGCTCGGGTATCAAACTAAGAGTCAGGTCTCAAAGTCATACAAAAGGTCATATAGCAAAGGTTTATCTCAAAGTCATCTCAAAATCATATCAGAAATAATAGTCAAGGTCCATTCAGAGTTCATCAGGTCAAGGTTCATATTCAAAAATCAATTCATGGTTCAGTTCAAAAGTCCGTTTCAAAAGTTTCTATTAAAAGTCCAATTTAAATAATCTTTTAAAACAGTTTTCATAAAAATGGTCTTTCAAAATATAGGGTTCATGAAAGTTAAATAACCTTTCTTTTAAAAAGAAATTTAGCATCATTTATAAACATCTTTTCAAATCAGTTCTTCTCAAAACATTTCCATGGTATCATTAAGAAGGTTTTCATAGCATAGGTTCATAACGGAGGTCATATCAAGTGGGATCAACAGAGAAGGTTCAAGTAAAGGGGATCATAGCAATGGCATCAATTCGGGAACTAACGGATCAGAATATGAAAGAGATCATGAGAAACCTTTTGAGAAAGGTCAGAATATCTGTACCTTAAACCGCAAGTGCAAACATGACAGAAAACATAAAGGTCGGAAGCAAAACTCCTTCTTCAGCGAATCTACACGAATTAATGATCGGCTTATTATTAATAACTTATTCAATTCAGATTTCTCATTTTAGTCGGCTTTCCAGTTTTAGTAACTTTCCATTTAAAGTGACTTTCCACTTTTAACAGGTTTCCATAAATAGTAAGTTTCCACTTTTAGAAAGTTTCCATAATTAGAAAGTTGAATCATTATTAATGGAATCAAAGTATCTTTTAACATATTTACACATTTGGTCCTTAGGGTTTCATAACTTTACATTTTAACCCTTTACTTTCCAAAATTACACTTTAAACCTTTTAGTATTCAAAGTTACACATTAAACCCTTAACTTATCCATTTTACATAATAATCCCTTATTTTATCATGTTATACTAATATACCTTCAAGTATTCACAATTTACACTTTAAGTCCTTCAAGTTATCAAAGTTACATATTTAACCCTTTAACTTACAATTTCAACTTTTAATTATCAATAATTACATATTAAGCCATTAAATTACCAAATTAGCACAAAACCCCCTGAATATATTTTATTACTCAAATCAGTCCCAAGTTTCCAGAAATTACACTTTTAGTCCCTCTACTTTAATTAATTACAAATCGCACCAATTAAGTACAATTAACTCACTTCTTGTAATATTTACACTTAGAACCCTCAAGTTATATTTTTCCCATATTCCTACTGATATATATGATCTTAAAAAAATATCCCAGATGTTTCAAAGTTGGCAAAACACACCCTTGTACTTTATTTTCCAATCGGATTTATTTTAAAGTTACCAAAACCAAACCCTAATTTCATAAAATCATTATGCCATCATTATACAATCATTACTCAATCATTATTATGCATTAATTACCAGATCCAAACATAAAAACCCTAACCCTAATTCGATTTAGGGTTTCTTTTATTTTCTTCATTGTTTTCTTAATTAGCCGATTTATAAAATAAATCACAACACGAGATTTAAGCTTCTATAATTCAAACCCATATTTTTACGAGATCATAATTAATATATGAAGTTCATAAAAATTATCATTCATATCCAGAAAATTCATATACAATGATATAGAGTTTTGTTGCGTTTTTAGGGTTTAATTCACCAAAACATTATAGAGCATGCATGGATCGATTAGAACATTTTATTTGAGACTTATATGATGTAAGAGACGTGAGAAAAATACCAGACCAGATCTGGAACAAATAGAATAGGCTGGACGAATTACACCTCTTGAATTGGATAATACGACACCAAAAATTCCCACGAGAACAAACGCGACCAACAAACCTTGTAATCATTTTTAGAATATCATATATGATGTAAGGAACTCAGGAAAAATAGAAAATGAATTTATAAGAGGTCGTATGAAACATAACGAATTTACCTTGTTTATAGTGCTCGACAAAAGGAAAAATGTGCCACGATCGAACCAAGCTTCAACAATTCAAAAGGGTATTTTTCTAGGACTCTTTGGATGTTGTTTGATCACAGAAAAATGCTTAGGAATTATGGGGTGTTCGAATGGAGGCTTAGGAGAATTCTTTTGTGTGTTTATTTTGGATCGGCAATTAGGGTTTGTGGAGAAAAGGTATGGTTTGACTTTTTAAAATGGGAGGCCGTGTGATGAGGGGGGGGGGGGGGAGACCAGAATTTCGTGATTATAGGTTAACAAAATATTCTTGGTGATTATCTTCCTTATTTACCAAGTTTAAATCATTTTAAATCTCTTTAAAATTCATTTTATTTCATTCGGCCCTATAAGGGGTATTTTGGTAATTCTCCACTTGTATAAATGTTAAATGAAATTGTTAAAAATATTTGGTATCATAACTTATGCATTGTTAGGAGTTTAGGATTTATTTGGTACTTTAATAAGCTTTTAATAAATTTTTAAACATGTAGGGCATTTTGGTCATTTCACTTGCTTTCAGATTTTAGGTGTTACAACTTCTTCCCCTCTAAAAAGAAAATTTTTGTCCTCGAAATTTGAAGTCGCAAAGTTAGACGAAGTCGTAGTAAACCGCAAAAGGTCATTACAAACATTCTCACGCTCGGGGAGGTTCTTCCAAAAAGATCTTCAGACCAATTAGTTTCTCATGACTCGTAACTATTGTCAAAACAGTTTCAGATTTCTCAGAAAGGCATATCATACTGAATTTGAATCAAAAGGATAATGTACCAAACATAACGGATGATAAACGAATTCTCCAGGAAGAGGTATAAAAATACATAGGATTTTCATCGAATTGATTAGGCGAATCAGATGAGAATACATTGAATTGTAGCAAACATGGGGTGATATACGGTTTAACTCTTCAGCTTCTCAAATAGTCACGGCTTTTAGATAACCTTCCAAAGGTATTCTCAGAAACAAACAGGGCTCATTTCCTCAAAGTCCGCAATCACATACTTTACTCATAGCAGATCATAATGAACAACTTCACGAATGCGAATCGTATATGGACAGAAAGCATATCGTTAGATATCGTCAACGGCAGAATTTCATAATGGAACCTAAGATCCTTATCAGAAGTTGCAAAGATTAGCAAAACACGTGTCGAGAGTCCAAACGTATCGAATCGTATAACAAGGACAGCATATCAAACGTATAGGTAGAATGAACCTAAAGTCTCACTAAACTCAGATGATCTTGATCAGATGCCAGAATTCTAAATCTTCTAAGGCACTCCTCGAAATATCACATGCCCACCATAAGTGCACGTTATATGATGTAAGTATTATCACGTTGGCCAGGCGTCATAATACTGGCATCATATACATATGCCCTCATGATGATCATACTTTATCTCAAGTCGTGAACACCCAAACTTATTTAAATCCACCTAGTCCACCTATAGTCTCAGAGGTCACCAAAATCAAACAACATAACTAAGAGAACGAAAATTACTCGAAGAGTAATGGAGATCCGAGAATGTCATTCAAAATTAAGGTACGTCATCAATAGCGTTAATCCTTTACAGAATCATCTCGTCTAAACACAATGTCCGCTTCAAAATCCGTCCACTCAAATACAAATTTCAAAATTTCTTCCAAGTTGGAGTAGTCTGTTTATTCTTGTCCGTCTTACCTCATGATTAAGAGAATTTAAAATTCGAGTCTGGTTCCTCAAGCCTTCAGCAACTCTTCTTGGTACTGTGGCGTCGTAGCGGCAGTCTCTGACACGATCACTGTGCATCCCTCCATCCGCAGGTCTGCTTCTGCTCTCAATTCATCTTAGTACAACTAAAATGAATAGAGAAACAAGACTGCGTGTCTTCGACAGGTCTTCTGTCATGGCTCCAGGTTTTAAGGTACATGATGTTGTTGTCGACTCCAGGTTGTGTGTTGAATGGTTCGTTTTCTTTGGTCTGGTTGTCTTGGTGCCCAAACTGAAATCTTCACGTGTTGCATGATGTATGATTGAGCACTATCCCAGTTCCTCACTTCTTCTTGTATGCTTCTTCCATGGTAGTGCTTGTCGCAACCATCTTCTACGACTCTTCCACCAAGTTTCTAACTCCGATAACGATCTTCGATCTTGGTCCTTCTTGTGAAAGCTCTGTCTTTACATTATACAGGGTAGTGTTGTCTATTATGCTTTCTGAACGTCAATCAAATTTCTCTTCCAGAACAAAGGGTCGTCTCACCAATAATCTCTATGTTCTTCTTTCGTTTTAGAACACAACACAATGTCATACTATGACAATTTGTCCAAAACACGCGAAAACATGATTATTCTAGCCAACACCATTGGCATCATTCAAACTCACAAATGTGGTAACGAGTGCAAAGGCAATTTCAGAAATCATCTCAGGAAATTTTCACATCGCCTTCTTTCTTCTTCAGGAACTGAAATACTTCCCAAAGGTTACTCTCGGTTAGTTAACCCCCTTCTTAGAAGTTTTTGTGGTTGCTTCTTCAGTCCTTCAAATCTAAAATGATGCAATCAAATGCGGGGTTCAAAGGAAAAACAAATTAATCATTGATACGCGGAAACAGATAATGATTGCTGATGGTGGTACGTTTAAGTTCACGATAGTCGATACGTCATCGCATACTTCTCTTGTTCTTCTTCATAAATAAACGAGAGCATCCAAAGAGAATCACAAGGGTTAACAAAAATCATATTCCATCAGTTCCTTCAAATACTCAACTTTTATAGCACCATGGTTTCTTCAACTGAGATCAGTTAAATGCCCACTCTACTTCCTAGCAGGAAGGAGTACCAAAAGGTTCATCAGAGAATACCGGAAAATCTTCGTATGACAAAATATTTCCCAATAGTAGAACTTTCCAAGGGTTGATAATAATGGTTTTCAGGACAACTTGGTAATCACATGAGTTTGGGGTAGGTGTTTCCATAGTGACAGAAATTTTAGCAGATGTAGAGAGTCATCATAATGGAATAGGGTGAAGCAGATTTTTAAGGTCACATTTCAGATATGGTAGTCTATGGTATCTTCACGAATAGCCATTCAGTCCAAAAGACCGTACAATCAGACATCTCAAAGTCAAAGGATTCATAGAGTGAATACATTCGTCAAATCATACAGATAGTTCATATATTAGAGTCAAGTACATGGTTCAACAAAATGTTGGGATGGATAAACGAACAGTTCAATGTGTGGGAATTTCGTTTAGCTTCATAGCATAAGTAGCAGGTAGGATGTGTATCATTGGTAATACGAACATCGTATAATTGTCAATCATGAGAGTTACAGAATCTCAGTCATCAGCATCATCATGCTTAGTTAACAAATCCATATAGAGATAGTATTTACATCATACCCTTCCAAAGGAAATGGTTGGCAGAACAAGGTTCATCATTCAAAGAGAGGAAACAAAACGTCTTATATTCGTGGTTCATAATTACCAAAATTCTCATAGGAGTAATAATGGATCATACAGAGTTAAGTAGTATCGGATGATACATTCATACTCATCATAAGTAATGAATTCACAGAATGTGTCGAACACATTGCGGTTGAATGACCTACGATATGGTCCAAAAAGGTGTCAAACAGCTTATCAAACAAATCGGAGGCGGAGATCAAAATCTGAAAGTGAAACTTAAATGTGTAAGGTATCCAGGTAGCCTCCCGAGGTATTCCAAACTTACTTGGTTACTAAGCTTAAGTTGCAAAACTTCTAACTTCTGAAACAAAGGTCCTTATAAGGCTTATCTAAGAGCAAAGGCACGATCAGAGTGATAAGGAAGCAAATGATACTTACATAAATGTCTTAGTCTACTCATTCCTCACCGGTAATAACTTGGGTTCCTATGGGGAATCCTAATGTAAAGTTTCAAAGGTTGTCTTATGAGCGCCTACAGTGGAAACTTAGGGGTCTAAACTTCACAGGTCAAGGGTAAATGTATTACGAATCGCAGCCTGGTCTCTGATACCATAATTGTAACACCCCAACCCGATAAGGGTAGAAGTATTACATTACAGTGACATATCAGAACAAATACAAGCATATGATTCATACATATAACGAAATTCAGGGTTACAAATGAAAATCTGAAACTACAAGGTTACAAAGAAATAAATACTATGTCTAATAAAGTGAAACTTCATCTAATCGTCTCTAGTCCAAAGCATAGTCTTCTAAGTCCAATCACACTCTCTTCCCATAACCCAGCTTCCTACTAAAACCTGCCGCAGGAAAAGGAAATGCGGCTGAGCTTAAAAAGCCCAGTGAACAGATACATATACAAAGCAATGATAATGAAACAGAACTGAAACATAGTGCATTGGGGAAATAGAATAAGGAATAGATAAAAGAGTGATAGAATATAAAGAAGAAAGGATAGTCATCTACCACGAGCCCAGAAACTCAAAGTCATAAATCTCAAAGTCATAATTCTCAAAGTCATAATCTCAAAGTCATAATCTCACAATCAGAGGGGATACCTCTCAGGCAACCAGATAATATGAGGGGTGTCCTCATGTATCAAATGGGTGGAGTAGCTAGCTCCCAGAAATTGTGAAAGGCGTGTATTGCACACAGCACCAGTCACCTCAAAGTCAACTCAAAGTCATAGTTAAATCCACTAAACAGAACAGATCTAGGATTGCAATCCATACGCCCCTTACTCAAAGTCAATCTCAAAGTCATATACTCAAAGTCATAATGGCCATAATAATAATCATAAAAAGGGACGGCGTGAGAAATCACTCACCCACACATGAGTCATGCCAGTGGTGCATCACAGACATGCCTGTGGTACCTCCATAGGTAGGGAAAACAGAAATGGCTCGGGTATCAAACTAAGAGTCAGGTCTCAAAGTCATACAAAAGGTCATATAGCAAAGGTTTATCTCAAAGTCATCTCAAAATCATATCAGAAATAATAGTCAAGGTCCATTCAGAGTTCATCAGGTCAAGGTTCATATTCAAAAATCAATTCATGGTTCAGTTCAAAAGTCCGTTTCAAAAGTTTCTATTAAAAGTCCAATTTAAATAATCTTTTAAAACAGTTTTCATAAAAATGGTATTTCAAAATATAGGGTTCATGAAAGTTAAATAACCTTTCTTTTAAAAAGAAATTTAGCATCATTTATAAACATCTTTTCAAATCAGTTCTTCTCAAAACATTTCCATGGTATCATTAAGAAGGTTTTCATAGCATAGGTTCATAACGGAGGTCATATCAAGTGGGATCAACAGAGAAGGTTCAAGTAAAGGGGATCATAGCAATGGCATCAATTCGGGAACTAACGGATCAAAATATGAAAGAGATCATGAGAAACCTTTTGAGAAAGGTCAGAATATCTGTACCTTAAACCGCAAGTGCAAACATGACAGAAAACATAAAGGTCGGAAGCAAAACTCCTTCTTCAGCGAATCTACACGAATTAATGATCGGCTTATTATTAATAACTTATTCAATTCAGATTTCTCATTTTAGTCGGCTTTCCAGTTTTAGTAACTTTCCATTTAAAGTGACTTTCCACTTTTAACAGGTTTCCATAAATAGTAAGTTTCCACTTTTAGAAAGTTTCCATAATTAGAAAGTTGAATCATTATTAATGGAATCAAAGTATCTTTTAACATATTTACACATTTGGTCCTTAGGGTTTCATAACTTTACATTTTAACCCTTTACTTTCCAAAATTACACTTTAAACCTTTTAGTATTCAAAGTTACACATTAAACCCTTAACTTATCCATTTTACATAATAATCCCTTATTTTATCATGTTATACTAATATACCTTCAAGTATTCACAATTTACACTTTAAGTCCTTCAAGTTATCAAAGTTACATATTTAACCCTTTAACTTACAATTTCAACTTTTAATTATCAATAATTACATATTAAGCCATTAAATTACCAAATTAGCACAAAACCCCCTGAATATATTTTATTACTCAAATCAGTCCCAAGTTTCCAGAAATTACACTTTTAGTCCCTCTACTTTAATTAATTACAAATCGCACCAATTAAGTACAATTAACTCACTTCTTGTAATATTTACACTTAGAACCCTCAAGTTATATTTTTCCCATATTCCTACTGATATATATGATCTTACAAAAATATCCCAGATGTTTCAAAGTTGGCAAAACACACCCTTGTGCTTTATTTTCCAATCGGATTTATTTTAAAGTTACCAAAACCAAACCCTAATTTCATAAAATCATTATGCCATCATTATACAATCATTAATCAATCATTATTATGCATTAATTACCAGATCCAAACATAAAAACCCTAACCCTAATTCGATTTAGGGTTTCTTTTATTTTCTTCATTGTTTTCTTAATTAGCCGATTTATAAAATAAATCACAACACGAGATTTAAGCTTCTATAATTCAAACCCATATTTTTACGAGATCATAATTAATATATGAAGTTCATAAAAATTATCATTCATATCCAGAAAATTCATATACAATGATATAGAGTTTTGTTGCGTTTTTAGGGTTTAATTCACCAAAACATTATAGATCATGCATGGATCGATTAGAACATTTTATTTGAGACTTATATGATGTAAGAGACGTGAGAAAAATACCAGACCAGATCTGGAACAAATAGAATAGGCTGGACGAATTACACCTCTTGAATTGGATAATACGACACCAAAAATTCCCACGAGAACAAACGCGACCAACAAACCTTGTAATCATTTTTCGAATATCATATATGATGTAAGGAACTCAGGAAAAATAGAAAATGAATTTATAAGAGGTCGTATGAAACATAACGAATTTACCTTGTTTATAGTGCTCGACAAAAGGAAAAATGTGCCACGATCGAACCAAGCTTCAACAATTCAAAAGGGTATTTTTCTAGGACTCTTTGGATGTTGTTTGATCACAGAAAAATGCTTAGGAATTATGGGGTGGTCGAATGGAGGCTTAGGAGAATTCTTTTGTGTGTTTATTTTGGATCGGCAATTAGGGTTTGTGGAGAAAAGGTATGGTTTGACTTTTTAAAATGGGAGGCCGTGTGATGAGGGGGGGGGGGGGAGACCAGAATTTCGTGATTATAGGTTAACAAAATATTCTTGGTGATTATCTTCCTTATTTACCAAGTTTAAATCATTTTAAATCTCTTTAAAATTCATTTTATTTCATTCGGCCCTATAAGGGGTATTTTGGTAATTCTCCACTTGTATAAATGTTAAATGAAATTGTTAAAAATATTTGGTATCATAACTTATGCATTGTTAGGAGTTTAGGATTTATTTGGTACTTTAATAAGCTTTTAATAAATTTTTAAACATGTAGGGGCATTTTGGTCATTTCACTTGCTTTCAGATTTTAGGTGTTACATTTATGGCAAATCAGCAGGCAACAACATCAACCAGTGATTCTGATCTTCCTCCTACTTATGATTCAGATCCATTCCATGAGGTACCAAATTATGGTAATGATGCTAATCCGTTTGCTCATGAGAAGCCACATTATGTGCCACCTGAACCTAATTACGATACATATGTGGGGGAGCAAGTTAATAGTAATGTTAACTTTGCAACTCCAGATATGGATCCTAATGGAGTTCAAGTTGCACAAAATGGTGCTAATGATGAGGAAACCCGTGCTTTCTTTGAATCATTATTGAATAATTGCAGCATTGAAATCGAGAAAGTGAAAAAGGTCAATCGCGATGTTAAGGCCGCGAATGTTAAATTGACCACTGAGCTTGAGAGTTACAAGGAAAACGCTAAAGCTTTTGAGTTTCATAACAAAAGATTGTCTGAATTAGAAACTGGTTATCAAAATTCTGTTTCAAGGGAACAACAATTGCAACTCAAGTTTGATACACTTGATGTTAATTCTTTCAAAAAGATAAAATCTTTAAACGCGGAAATTTCTGATCTACAAAACCAACTTTCTAAACAAAAAACAGCTTATACCAATCTTGAAAAAGAAAGGGATGAGTTGGAAAAGGACTTTGCAAATAAAGAAGACAAACTTTTGGCCGAAATCGTAGAGTCAGAACACATGATTGCACATTTAGAAGAATTAGTGGTTAAGTCGGGTCAGTCAAGTCAGAACACATGATTGCACATAAAGTGGCTCTTGGTAATAACACCCCCCAGTAATCTCAAGAAAGCTCAGCAAGAACAGAATGTTTTGTATAATGGTAATGTGATTTACACCAAACATGATCCTCCCGTCGTTCGGGATTCTGTGCAAACGATAGAACATGTCGAAGAGAGCATAAATAAAATGAAACAAAAGGATTTGAAACCCATTGATTATAACAAATTGAACAAACTTTCGGGAATTACTTTTGCTCCACAAAAAGAACCATCTGTGTTTTCCATAAAACGGCCATTCTCAAAAATGTTTTCTAAGAAAGTAATTGTTTCCAAATCTCTTTCAAAAATGGAACAAATGTCTTCTAACAACACTTTTAATACAAGTGAGGCTAGAAACATTCTGGATTACGTTAAAAAGAGAATTCAAGAACTTCAAAATATTGTTGCTTCTAAAACTACAATCGATATTAACAACTGGCATTCCCGTTTTCATATTGAGCAGAAAAAAGTTTTTGAAAATGAAATTACTATCCCACTGAATAACATCAGTGCGAGGGTAATCCATTTTGAAAAAGCTTTCTTAAAAAAAACGGCCGACTTTGTCAAGGACCACAAATCCCTGGTAAACGAAGCTAATGATACTCGTGAAAACATGAATGTTTTGGAAAGGTTAAATGATTCTCTCTTTGAAGCTGTTATGACTACTGATATCATGTCCATCATTTTACAAACATATTCTGTTCAAGACGATGAAAGACTGAGAGCTGAGACCTCTGAAATTGTTTCCAAATATGAAAATGCTCTTGTAAAACTTGAAAAAGAAAACATGTCATTTTTCAAACAACTTGATCGAAAATAAGAGGAATGCAAGTATGACAAATTGTCGTATGAGCATGCCTACAAGGACATGAAAGAGCAAAATGATCTTTTGAGAGCTCAGCTTGTAAGGATTAAAGGGAAGAGTGTGGAAACTAAGTTTGTAAAACCATCGACTTCGGAGAAACCAAACGTTTCAAACATGGTTCAAAAACCAAAAATATCAATTTCAAGGTTTGCTCCAAAAATCGATGAGAAAAAGGATTTGTCAAAACCAGTCACTCCACAACCCTTGCCCAAGGAAAAGGTAATGGATAAGATTGTCGAAAAACAAAAATTGTTTGTCGAAAGAAACAAAAATGTGATTTCACCTGGCTCTTCTAGGAATAGTACACCAAATGTGACCACAAAATCTGTAAAGGAATCTGTTGGTTCTAATGACATGGTCCAAAATCACCATCTAGAAGAAGCTAGAAAAAAGGCACAACGTCGAAGAGACGGAATTTTAGGCTCAAAACCTAATGTGATGAATTCTACAAGATTCCAAAGCACTGCTAGTAGTAGTAAATCGTTACCTAGGAACACTCAACAAAATACTAGGGATTGGCTTGCATCTAAGAGAAGTGGCACAAAAGAGAATGCTAGGAACGTAGAATGCAACACAAAGAATTCCAAGGTCTCATCAAACAACAAACAATTTCCAAATGACTGTAGTGACAAAGTTAAAGTTACTGTGTTAAACAAAAATATTGAATTTGTCTGTCCTACATGTCAAAAATGTGTTTTTTCAGCTAATCACGATGCATGTATTGCACAATTTATCAAGAAAAGAAAGTCAAGTGTCAAGACACAATCCGCTAAGACACCAAATCGAAACAAACCCGTTGAGAAGAAGCAAGAGGTTAAGAAACCTAATAGGTGGATACCGAAAGGATGTAGTTTTTCCAAGACTGAGACTTTCGCTGCATCTGATAAGAAAACTATGTCTAGATCTTACCTTAGGTGGATTCCCACGGGAAAAGTTTTTAATACAGTAGGTCTTAGATGGATTCCCACAGGGAAGATTTTTGAAAGGTGCACAATGACTAATGATAGTGTACATCATCATGATAAGGATGTAGAAACCACTACAACCATTGAAAGTGAACACCCTCAATGTGAGGAAACATGTACTTCTAACACTGTTATTTGTGCAAATTCTTCTTCTGTGGATGCAGGTACTTGTGAAAGTGATGAGAGTTCATACACCCAATGTGGTAAAGACGAACTTTACGCCAACATCGCATGTGGACATCCTTTTCTAATTCCACTCTTAACTCCACTTTTACTTTTTCATGCTTAATTTTTTTTCTTTCTTCTATTCTTCTTTGTTTATATTTTTTGAAAAACAAAATACAAAATTTGAAATACCATCAAAAACAAAATACAAAAATATAAAATTTTTCAAAAATCCAAAAACATTATAAAATCACAAAATCCAAAAATATTCTTCTCACGACATGTCTCTTGTATAATCGATATTCTGTACGTATCTAGAAATGTCATTCAACAATGATACGGACATGTACAGATGCTTGAGCGAGAGTTTTCGAAAATGTTTTCTAAAACATGTCGTTTCTCAAAAATTTCTTTAAAATGGCTTGTAAGTACTTCAGCTTACAACCCGTGCTTCAAAGTGAAATCTTTTCAAAACTTTAGTCCGGGTATAACAACTCGAAAAGATTTCAAATAAGGACTTAATCAAATGGCTTCTGGACACATCAGTTCAGGACCCGCGCTTCAAATAAAGGAAAGTGCTTAATCAAACAAAGATTTCAAATATTTTTTTTAGCACTTATTCTAAAACGAGAACCAAACACTTATCTGGCTTGAGTTTTCTTTAGAAAAACTTTCAAAATTTTTAAGCTCAAGACCATGATTGTTGATCTAATGATAAATTAGATTTTCAAAATTCTCTTACATTCTGAGCACCACCTTTTCCAGATTTTTCAAAAGATTTTCATAATCTATCAAAATCGGTGCTCATCATCAAAATGACTTGTGTACACCTTACAGTACACAACTCAAGTTTTCAAAGAAAGGAAAGTGTTACGCAAAATGATTTTCATCAACAAAGTGCACTTATCCTAAAAATGGACACTGTTGTACGCCTCAGTGCGACATTCCTATTCAAACAAAGAGAAGTCTTTGTTTTTCCAAAAAACCTTGATGCAAAATTCAACAAATCTGAAACTTCTTTCTCTTTCAGAATTTTGCTTCAAGAAGACTCCTTCCCTCTAAACTTTAAATAGTTTAACATTTCTCAAAAACATATGCGAGTTTTGAGGGGGAGAACTTCTAAAACAAACTTGTTCCGAATTCATGCAAAATGAAATCTGTCTTTCTCTCCAAAAAGCTTTTTCTTAATCTGTTGATATCAAAAATATCACAATATGCTATTTTTGAGGGGGAGAAGACATGATTAAAATGTGATCAAAGATATTTAAAGATTGTGACTGAATCTCAAAAGAGCTCGACTCAGAATGTACCAATGAATTGACGAAGCTTAAAATGTCAGTAATCGAAAAGACTTGTCCTGGACGGGTAATAATTTCAAGCTAGTTTAACTAGTGATGTAAGCGTGTCTCGAATAGGACTTGTCTGAGTAGAATGTACCATATCGAGAGACTTTCTTTGGACTTGACCAGGACGGGTAATAATTTCAAGCTAGTCTAACTAGTGATGTAAGCGCGTCTCGAATCGGTCATGTTCACTGAAAGTGGATCAATTCAAAAAGTGCAAACTCCTCACGCATGTGCAAATTTCTTAAAAATTCATGAGCACATGTGAAGGGGGAGTCCTTCAAAAGAAACAAAAACTCTCAAAGTGTCAACAAAAATGTGTTTATATTCATAAACACTTTGAGAGATTTTTCAATCAAAGGTTTCATGGCAATTATAGGATTCATGGAGTTATAAGGTGACTAAGGTTAGGGAAAACCGTCCTATGATCCGCCAGAGCCGGAGGGATCTACCCAAGGACAATTCCAATAGATTAGAATTAGAAGTCCTTAGGTATGATTGAAAAAAAGGAGAAAATGAGAAAGGAGAAAGAAGGGGTTGAAGAATTAAAAAGAAAAGTTATGAAAAAGGGTGAAAAGAAATAGCCCTCCATATGTTCAACCTTAGGGCAGACACCGGGTTCAATTCATATGCTACTGGTTGTTACTAAGGTGACACCGGTATTGAAGATAAAGACGTCATGGACCTAGTGACGCACTGCACTAAACCTTCTAGCCACTCAAGTTCTCTTAAAAGAGCTTGTTTCATTCTCATAGGGAACCGGCATAATCTATCGACCTGTCTCTTAGAGATGGTTGATATTGAAGCAGGAGACCTCTCCCTAATCTCCGCATAGGAAACCAAATGTGCACTTATCGAGTCTAGAGCCCCGAGATTCATCAAAATATCTCATAGGAACACATGATATTTCTACACTGGTTGTTCATCATTAAGGACCGCCAGATGTAAACTTAAGAGTCCTACGCAGATCTTAGCAATCTGCCGAGAACGTTTATGAGAGAATTTACAAATGTATTTCTCAATGATTGAACGGAAATTCCTGCCAGGGTCAACATCAAACAGCCCTGACAGCAGGTCACTTCGGTAATTCTTTATGGGTTACGCTTAGTGTTCGCGGTGGTTTCAAATGGTCTACAGTCGTGGAGTGATCCCCAGCGACTCACCCAGTCATTGAGCTACTTAGTAGGTCTCGTAAGCTCTTTCAGGAGTATCTGATATGGGAATGGCCATGGTAAGGGTTAGAAGGAGTCTTCACACTATGCTGTTAACGATCTCTAATTCCTTATCTGTAAGTACCAGTTGTTTATTGCTAACTGTTTACCTGCAGCTATACATCATCTCCATGGCGAAAGATTCCACATGCTCATACATGCATCACAAAGTCAAAGGAAAGTTCTCACAAAGATCAAAGGATAGTAACAGTCAAAGAAAGATTCTACGCCATAAAGAAGAATCTACAAAGTAAAGTGACAAAGATCAAAGTGAAAGAACGGAAACAACAAATGCATGTATCACAAAGACTAAAGACGTATGAGCATGTTGGAATGGCGGACTACCACCAAAGACAAAGAAGTGACGAAAGGCAGATGACTTCACCACAACAACAAAAGAACAAAGAACGATGAAAAGTCAATTATCAAAGATCACAAAGCATGAAGGAACAAAGTCAAAAGAAACTATTCTACAAAGACTCAAAGTTCATGACAACAAGCTTCAAAGTTTTAAGATCAAGATCACAAAGAGATATCTCAATGATCACCCCTTAGGGGGAGATTGTTAGCAATAGAAGTGTTGATCATCAATGGAATCTAAGAGAGATCTCAATGATCGCCCCTTAGGGGGAGATTGTTAGAAATAGAAGTGACGATCATTTATTAAGTCATTGAGTCTTGTAACTATAGTGTAATAGTCTTGTAGTTTAGTTAAGGGTAAACAGGATTGGCTTAATCTAATATTGTAAAAGGTTATGTCTAGTTTATTACAAAAGCCCAAGCTCGGCCCATCTTCTTATCTCACCTTTAAATACCTCCAAATGCTCTCATTTGGAGGTGTTGCTTCTAGGGTTTCTTCTATGTGTATTTCCTTCTTTCTCTCTCTAATCTAATACATCCTTCTTTCTCTCTCTAGAAGTTACCATCTCTATCTCTCTCTCTCTCTCTACATTTCTCTTCTTTAATCTCTAATAAACTTGTGTTAGATATTGTTTCCAAGGGTCCTACAGGTTTTTATTTTTATTTTTCTTTTTTAGGTTTTATGCTTTTGGTAGTTGCGTGATTTCAGGGAATTGAAGTTTGCTCATTAGGCGAAGAAAATGCACGTTTTTCAACATGATCCTTTTATCATTTTCAAGAGCAAATTTTATGGAAGTTCTCGTTCTAATTCTGCCTTACCTCTTTATATTTATTTTATGTACAAAAGGGACTTTGTACAACTAAAGTGGGGGGACGGGAGTGTAATTATTTACTTGAACTTTATGTTGCCCCCATTTTTTCTTGTTTATTTTGGAAAATTATGCCAATTTAAAACTTTTGACATGTTTTTCCGAACCTAACTAGAATAGACCTTAGCAGAGCACATTAACCCTTAATACCATGGCGAGGTTTAGCCTATTTCAGTTTCCCCTGTTTTACCCCAAATCCACCTAAATTATGAGTGTTCCGGTAGTTTGTAAACTTTAGAACTTGGCCTTTACATCATTTTGAAACCATAGACGAGTAGTGTATTGAGATTTCTTGATACATTTGGAAGAAACTTTTTAAGAAGGCAATATTTTAGGATTATCACCCAAATAACCTTTATGTGTATGTTTATCGATTAGTCACATTGACTATTCAACCCCCCGTGTTAAACCCTTTGTTGCACTCACCGTTAGTGCAAGATACCCTTAGATACACCCTTTTGAGCCTATCCTTTCGTTTCTTACCAATATTATTGTTTCGATACACCTATACACCTTAGCCTACCGTGTAGTCTTGGTTTATGGTTGGGAAGTTGCCACTTGTTCTAGTTCGAGGTTCAAGTCAAGAGATTCAAGAATCACACCTACGTTGAAGAAAAATCCTTGAAGATCATGAGAAACCCACTATTGTACATGTATAGTTCATCCCAAGTGGGGGCATATATTTATTTCTTGTATTAGTTATGAAAAAAAATGTTGATTTCCGTATGTAGAGATGTTATCTTTGGTGCAACCTTGTATAGCACCGTAATATGAGCTTTGAAAGAATTAGTTTCGAAGAGGCCACTTCGTTCATATTTGAAGAATGAAGTTGTTGGTTCTTTATCACCAACATGAAGACCAAGTGTGGTACCTATCATGACGTCCGCTAATGGCACACACTTGTTACATGATCCAATTTTTGCGTTTTGAAGCTTGGACTTTGGATGAACAGCAAGTGGTAGCAACTCGGTTATAGGCTAAGACTATTTGCTTTCTTTATCCTTTTACACCATTATTGTGCACCCCATGTCTTATCCTACCCTTTTAGTTGTGAATCATGCTTAGGTGAAGGATTTGAGTAGTCATTGGTGACTTGCCCGGTGTTCCGGTCAAGTACCATTGCCTTTGTTGCCTTTGCCGTAGTATGTTAGTAACAACATTACACCCACAAGCCAATCATATGTGTTCACCCAATATTGCCTTTAAAAATTGTTTCGACCTTAGCTCTAGTGGTAGAGATTTTTGTAACTACCAAGCCTATGATAGAATACATTCTATGACTGTGCGTTGAGTGATCACCCCGAAATTAACAATTAGATTAGGAGAGAGAGATGAGTGTTTGTTCCAGTTTCGTGAGGTGTTTGGCTTTGATATATTCTAGCATAGGAAGTTTTTAGACTCATATTTTTCAGTTTCTCGGGAGATATCTTTTTAAAAAATTATTCTAATAAGGCTACTTGAGGGCAAGTAGAGTTCAAGTGGGGGGATATTTGATAACGTCAAATTTACCCATGATTTAAGTGTTAATTTCCCCCTTAATTGCTCATCTTTTCTATTCATATGTTGGATATATACTCTTATTTGTTTATATTCTGGTTTCAGGGCAAAGATGAGCAAAAGAACGAAGAAATGCGGAAATGGAAGGACTTAAGTGAAAATACATGAAAAATGTGGATTCTATACTAACTACGGCGTAGAGGTTCATCTACCTACGCCGTAGCAAAGATTTATGAAGACTACGGCGTAGCTCACTCCATGACTACGGCGTAGAGATTTGCTAAATGGCACTACGGAGTAGCAACTCTCCACCTACCGAGTAGACCCTAATTTGAGGCAGTAAAGAACTCACGAGGCCAAAGAAGAAGTTATAGCGTAGTTACCCTAGCAACTACGCAGTAGAAGCATCCAGTGAAGAAACTACGCCCGTAGCACTTGATCAAGCTATGACGTAGTCTAGATTTACAAAGGCTACGGCATAGCAACTCAATCAGCTACGCCGTAGCAAAGTCGGGCCTATAAATACCAGCCCTAATTCTGGGTTTATATATTCACTTTTCACCACACAGAAGTTGGGAGAAACTCAGGGAGCAGGAGGAACAAAGTTCTAGCCACATAGAAGTCAATTCCAAGGGAGGATTCATACACCAATCATAATTTTATCATTTCCATTGTCATGTATTCGATTCATGTTTACATTTGTATTATTTCAATATTGTTTTACTGCAATTATGAATATGAGTGGCTAAACACCTCTTGGTGTTAGCCTAGTTATGAAATTGTTGTTGTTATGATTTAGTTTTCTACGCATCTATTGTCTATTGTTTGTATACTTTCATGGTGAGTCTTAGGACACTCTAGTTCTGGTAGTGTTGAGCATTGTTAGTTCCTTGGATGCTTGGGGAATTAACCCTAGGAACCAAGCCGATAGGGATGTGACTTGGTGATAGCAATATCACCATACATGTGTGAATTAACCCTAGGACCACCTACCGATGCGATACGCTTAAAGGAGTTAGAGGGGGTGTAAGATCTAACCATGCAGCATCCCGCTAGATTTGTCCATGTTAGTAGAGGTACTTAATGACTCTTACATCTTCGTAGGTTCAAGCCGCTCGATGAACCTTCGGCTTTATAATAGTCGGGGATAGGACAAGGTGTAAGATAGATTTAGGTGGTTTAACCCTCTGATCCTGAATGAATATAACCCCCAGATGATATGATAGGATGCACTTATAATAAACTAATCATAATAATAACAAGAGTAGTAATTAGGTTAGCACTATCTCTCTTTATTGACTTCCTTCTGTTTACTTATTTGCTTTGTCATTTACATTTCCTAGTTAATCAATATTTTCAATCATAAAACCCCTTTTACACGTGACACTAAACTTAGATAAACTCCACACACATAGCTCTTAGGACGACCTCGGCTTTACCATCTAGCTATACCTCACACGACCGGGTACACTGCCCGATAGTGCATTAGGTAGACCTTAGGTAAATAAGACACTTTATAAATATTAAAACCTGGTCGGTAAAACCTGCATCAGCTTTATCATAAGATTATCTTGGATTTGTACATATTGCCTTGGATCTTGAAGTTCTTTGTCTATTGGACCTCAAATGTATTTTCATGGAATTAAGTATCGAAAGTCCTTATAAATCATATAGAAACTAACAAATAACGCTATATAAAATATGTATAATTCGAGCGTCATCAGATTGTTTCTTGTATCAGCTTTGTTCTTCGATTGTAAACTCGATAAGCACTTGATTGTGTTTAATATCTGATAACGCTCCATTTATACATATTTCTATATGCGTTATCTATGCTTTTATGCTTATATATTAATGGATTATAAGGACTTTCGATACTTAATTTCATGAAAATACATTTCAGGTCAAGTCGATAAAGAATATCCATAAGCAAGATAAAGTACAAGCATTGGAGTTAAGTCCGAGCTAAAGCATAGTATTGCCTGTCAAAGAAGAAAAGACCGCCACCCTTATATAAAATGTACGCTGGTTACGTGGGCGTAATAAGTCTTATACATATCTGAGTCAGCATCGTCAAGAGCGACGATCTTATTCTGAATGTGCACAATCCTTCAGCTCTAATAATGACCCTTTGGCTCTAAGAAAAGTATTGAAGTACGCCGGTGTTAAGGACAATGTACGCCGGTGTTGTGAAGTAAAGATTTGAAGCTTAAACGAAGAATGAAACTCAGGTTAATGATCTCCCGACACACCTTCACTGTTTTGGTCATATCTTGAGCATACAGACTCCGTTTTACCTCCCGTTTGCAGCCACGAAAAGCTAAGAGAATTATCTACAACTTTGGTCTGCTGTCAACCCCGAAACTGCCGCACTTTATAGTAAAACCGGCGTACTTCTCTATCAGATCAGCTTAAATGCATATTTATGAATCTCATTCATTATGATACGTGGGAATTGCACCCTCACAACAGGTTTTACCTCTCAAGGGATCTTGAGAAGCTTACAACCCCCACTAGGCAGTGTACCTGATCGTTGTAGCATAGTATAGTGACAAGTATCGGGGGATTGATCATTCAACTCATGAATAGTGTTGCTAGTATTAGAAAGCCTACTAAACTTGGTCTAGAGGTGAAGGATGATTCTTTTTGTATTTTTATATTTTATGAAAGCAAGTAAAATCTCGGGTTTTGGAAGAGTGGGCGGAATTAGTTGCAAGCTAACTAACCCAATTAATCTAAAAATGCAATCAAAATAAAATAAAAGAAATGAATTGAAACTATTATACTAATATGGTGGAAACAATAATGAGAGAAGTTGTGTTTACTTAGATTTCATTACTCCCTAGATATCTTTTATAGGTTGATTAGCTTGTTACAATTGCATGGATGACGGGTCATATTCCTTAATACTAGTCGTAGGGCCGTGTACAATATTCCCTAACTCTATAAGATCCTACTTCACTCCTATGTCGAGCCGTTAGAAGCTCCTAACATGGAATCATTAGAATTCTCTTACGCATTAAATACAACCAAAAATCGTAGACACCTCCGATCATGTTTCCTAAGACGTTCAAGCAAGTTACCAATGGAAGTCTGCCAGTTTTCTTAAGCCTAACATCGAATACAATCATCCGTAACAATTATAAACAAACAATCAACCCATAATCAACATCTAGGTTTCACTACATCTAAGCCAACACAAGAAAGATATAGCCTAGCATGTTAAAGAGAAGACAAGCGTAAGATATAATCACACAACACATAGACATATTGAATGATTTGAATGAATACTTATCTTCAATTGAACATGGAAGAATCAAGGGGTTGAAACCCTTGAAAAGCTGTTAAAAATCGTCTAGGGTTTATTCCCTCAAAGTTGCACACTAATGAATGAAAATTGGAAAACTATATATAGAGTTTACACCTTGACGGCATCACGTTATAGCTTGTGACGCCGTCAACTCGCCGCCATGATGAAATTCGTATTGTCTAGATCCAATTGTGACGCCGTCATGTAGGAAATCACTCTGGGCCGTCACTAGTATTTGGACCCTGACGGCCTTGGTGACGCCGTCAGGACAATAAGCTTGAAAACTCTCTGGGCCTTCACGTTATAAGTTCCACATCCACCTCTTTTGTAATTCTTGACGCCGTCACTTGTAATACCTTGATGCCGTCAGGTACTGTTCCAGCAAGGAAATTTGAGACTTTGCCGTTTTCTTCACTTTTATGCTCCAAAAACGTCCAAAATGCTTCCTTTTCCAGATTTCTCTCCAAAAGCACCTAAAATGACAAAAGGAACGATTTAGGGAAATAATTGATCAAATAATCTCGAATTCGGGCTTAAATGACCCCTTAAAAGCGGTACACTTTTCGCCTCAACAAATACCCTTACACTTGAGATTTGCTTGTCCTCAAGCAAATGCGCTTTTATTCTAATCAAAATACAAGTCAGGGGTCATTTAACACTAATATAAAAGTAATTACAACAAATAATCGTTCGACTAAAAACCAAAAACAAGCACGGAGGTCATACACTAGCATCTCATAAATAGTGTTTAGATACTCACATCTCTCGGGTGTAGAAAAGTATATATCACAATATGGAAATGGAAAACATCTCTCACTACCTGTCATAGTAAATAGATTACCATAGGTTTGGGAAAGGATCAAACCTCCACCACTTGGCGTAAGCAGCTAGGATAAACTATCAAAGAAGTCTTTTAAAGGGTTATAACGTTACGTGTAGGGATATGGAAAACACGGTTTTGTTAGATAAAGGCAATATTTACTGGTGGCGAGTTAATCATCTTGGTTAATTAACTGTACAATATGGCGTTGCTAAGCCAAGACTAGACTCGACTTAAGCTAATAAATCAAAAAAATAAAACAAACATAGAATGAAACGGGATGGTCGTCCGTTTGTTTTTTCTCTTTTTCTTTTTCAATATATATTTTTTTTCTTTTTTTTTTTTAATTTTTTCGATATATATATATATATATATATATATATATATATATATATATATATATATTTTTTTTTTTTTTTTTTTTTTTGCATACACTCTTACTCTACCATCCAAAATAATACATCATAGGGAATGTACATTCCCCTTACACTTGAATTTTTACATACTTTACAATAAACTACTCTAATGACTCGAATCAAGATAATCAAAACACTTGGAGTACTTTTTAAGATTAATGCACATATGGGGGTAATAAATGATGTTCTTCCCCATTACTCCATAACACAAGTACTTTACCCATGAGTCCCAATCATCCAAAAACAATATGTACAAGATATGACTCGACTTAGCAACCATGTAATCAATTAGACAATTAACTAAGGGTTTAACATGTAACAATAATGCACTAAAGATGAGTGCATACACTGAAGGCTAAGGCGATTTGGTGCACATTTGGGTGGGTTGTAACAAATACTTCATTTATGTAAAATGCTTAAAGTTAGAAATGAAAAGATAGGCTCGGAGGGGTGTACTAGGGGTATCGTGTACTAAAAATGAGTACAATGCTATGGTGTGGGAAAATTAATTGACTTTACTAGTCAAGTAATATGACTTAAATGATCAAGTAATTATGATACGGGTTTAACACAAGGGTGATCCTAATGCTTCTTATCATGTAGTAAATCCTCCTACACGAATGTAGTCTCACTAGCGGTCTCGGGATGCATCACTAACGCAAGTTCTAGAATCTAAATGCTACCGGCACACTCATAAGCACTAATAATGAATGCTTTTCCTATCAAATCTAAAGGAGAACCTCACATATTTGGGTGGAAATTTTTCTGAATGGTACGGTTTTGTGCTAGTCATACAACTCCTATCCATGAGACGCTTGTTAAGGCTAAAGTTTCACTCCTAAATGTTGTAAAAAAATTTTAAATTTGGCGCTAAAATTACACTAACAAGTATTTCTCTTAGTTTTATTACACACCTACCATCGAACAAACAAACTCAAGTGCAATTGTATCCTATAAGGTATCATCATTTACCCTCCCCTTACACTTAGGATGAAGATTGTCCCCAAAGTTCAATTAAAGGATGTAAAAGTAGAATAGGTAAAAGAATGAAAACAAATACTCCCCTGATTCGTTCGGTGTGGATAGTGTGTTAACAAGGTTAGATATTCCTCCAAGAAAATGAACATTCAAAGCTTCCCTTCCAAAAATATAAATCATCTTCTTGTCATACATAACCTGTTAAACCTGAGAAAACAATCAAGGCAACCTCACGTAAAATCGACGGCAATCTATATATACTAACAAATCCTAGAAAGCGATTTAAGATATAATGCTTGTGGAATGAATGTCTGCAGATTTCCTGGAGTTTATAAAACTAAAGAATTAACAAAAACTTTAAGACTCCGTTAGAAAAACAAAACTCGCAAAATTTCCAGAATTTTACACGTGACGTCGTCAGGTGTTAAACCATGACGCCGTCAGAAGTGACCTGCAGAAATCTTTATGTTAAGTTTCCAGAAAATTTCTGGAAAAACATATGTCCTAGTTCCTGGAAAATCCTGCAAAACATCATTATGACTCGATACAAGCATTTGACTCTAACAAATACTAGTTTACATGTTCATTTAATATTGTGGCGAATCAAGATCATTTTCGTTCTTATACACAAATTTGGGGTTTCCCCTTAAACTTAGCTTTTGCAAAATACATTTATATGAAGTTAAGACGAAGTTAAACAATAAAATAAAGCATTTTCACAATTTAGTTTGAAACATGATCTACCAACAATAAAAATAAAACATGCATACAGAAGCAAATAACATCAAACAAATAAAAACACACAGAACATAGGTTGCCTCCCAAGAAGCGCTTTTCTTTGTTTCCGAGTCTTGTAGCTAGACTCAAGGTCATGGGCAATTACGTGACCTCATCATTGGTCACATTCTCTAGGTCATGTCCAATCTTAGTTTTGTATTCCGGACCCAGTTGCAAACATTCCTTGTAGAAACCAAGTATTCTACTCATGACATAATCTACTCCTCTACGTCTATCCTCATCATTCCTATAGTAAACCGCTTGCTTGTGTTCCTTTTCTAGGTTTGATAGAAGACATTATTATTCAATCTTATAGGGCATTTGGTAAGAAATCTCATCATTCTCATCCTTGAATCTAACTATCCCTAGGGACGGGTCATAACTCATCTTAGAGGCCTTAACAAACGGTTTTCCGAACACTACTTGACTTAGGCAACCATCTATTACCGGACGAATATCCTCTACAATCACAAAGTCGGTAACATAAGTGAAATTTTCAATGAAGACATGTAATCCTTTCACTCTTCCTATAAAGTTGCTTCTTCATTACCCAATTATAATATGTCCTAGTCATGATGTTTATAGGAGACCTAAGATCGATATAAGCTTTCCACACATGCATATGTCCAATGTTGCATGGTATGTTGATGTTAGAGGGATCACCTACTTTAATAAGGGGTGAACCAAGGACGTATGGTGTCTCGGGATCATCGAATAGATCCTTGTGATATTCCCGTTCTTCCTTGGTGGGTAACTTATCAAAGTATTCTTCTACGTTTTCTACTTCCTCTAACTTTTCATCCTTAATATCCTCAACTTCCTTAACCTCATCCTTAGTCCCAGTTTCTATTCCAACTTCATCCTTGTCACTTCCTTCTATATTCTTATCTATTGGCTTAATGGTGACAACGTTGACAAAGTGGACATGTTTGGATGATGAGGGGTCCTTAATTTGGATTCCGCTATTAGTGTCCCTAGTGTCCTTCCTAGGAGTAGTTAGCACTTGGTTGTTGAGGGCTTTCAACAAGTTGTCAATCTTATTAATCATCTCCGTTTGTTGTTGATTGAATTCGGTTTCAAACTTAGCTATGCGAGCTTCTTGAGATGCCATAAAGTTGGACATCAACCCTTCGAGATTATTGGTACTACCATAGTTATTGGAAGGATTATTGTTGAAAGTACGGTTAGAGGGTGAACCGTTTGGTTGGTAACGATTAGGTGGATTGGAAGAATTGTTTTGGGGCATGTTTTGGTTTTGTTTCCACCTAAGGTTCGGGTGATTTTTCCAAGAAGGGTTGTAAGAATCACCGTAAGGGTTTGGCTCGGGTTTGAAAGTGTACCACTTGTCTCCCGCTTCATCGGTACGCGAGGATGCGTAATCCGAAAAAGCTTGTCCGGGGAGTTCCACGGAATCACGAGTGTCATGGGGACCACTACATAATTCGCATGAAGAAGTGATTTTGTTCACTTGGCTTGAAGGCTTAGGAGCTTCATAGGATTTCATGAGAAACTTGACTTGGTCCTCAAGTTCCATGATCCTACGGTCGGGAGTGCTAGAATTGTTCGAAGGCAAAGATATTGCCTTGACCGTTTTGTTCAAATCGCGGGGAACATTCCAACTTTCGTTGTCATAGAGAGCAAGATCTTCTATGAGTTCCCATGATTCTTCCGCACTTAGATCACGTAGCTTGCCACTGGCCGATTGGTCAATGGTTCGCCTTGTGGAGAGATCGATATAGTCATAGAAGATTTGGACTTGGAGCCAAAGATCTATGCCATGATGAGGGACTTTTTCGAGTAAGTCCTTGAAACAAGGCCATGCTTCATATAGAGTTTCACCTTGACGTTGTTGGAACATCAAGATATCATTTCTAAGCTTGGTAGTTCTCCCCGATGGGAAAAATTGAGCAAGGAAACGAGTGGTGAGATCATCCCATGAGGTGATGGATCCCGCGGGTAAACGTTCAAGCCATTGACTAGCTTGATCACGTAGAGAGAATTGGAATAGGCGTAATCAGGGTGACTCTCTAGTTACAACATCAAGGTCTATGGAATCTACGATTTTAAGGAAATCCTTGAGATGTTGATTAGGATCTTCGGAACGAAGTCCATGGAATGCACATTCGCTTTGCACCAACCGGATGGTGTCGGATCGCAAGGGGGACACATTGGCTCCTTGAGTGAGCTCAATAGTATTTCGCTAGCCTTGGTGGCTAGCTTGAACGGGAATACTCTCCTAAAGTTCGGAGTCTAGGAGGTTGGTTTGTTAGTGGTGGGTTTTGTGGGTGGTTTTGTTGTGGTAGGTTGATGGGATCAAAGATGTTACCACCTTCCATGATGTCGGATGGTAAAGGTTACGAACAACGAAACGAAGAAATGAGATAGACTAAAGAAAACCTAAAAATAAAGATAAAAATCTTACTAGAAAGGAATCTAGCAAGTAGACCTAATAAAAAGAAATCCTAACCTAGACAATAACTATTCCCCGGGCTGCGGTGCCAAAAACTTGATACGTGGGAATTGCGCCCTCGCAATAGGTTTTACCTCTCAAGGGACCTTGAGAAGCTTACAACCCCACCAGGCAGTGTACCTGATCGTTGTAGTATAGTATAGTGACAAGTACCGGGGGATTGATCATTCAACTCAGGAATAGTGTCGCTAGGATTAGAAAGCCTACTAAACTAGGTCTAGAGGTGAAGGATGATTATTTTTGTATTTTTATATGTTATGAAAGCAAGTAAAATCTCGGGTTTTAGAAGAGTGGGCGGAATTAGTTGCTAGCCAACTAACCCAATTAATCTAAAGATGCAATCAAAATAAAATAAAATAAATGAATTGAAACTATTATACTAATATGGTGGAAACAATAATGAGAGAAGTTGTGTTTACTTAGATTTCATTACTCCCTTGATATCTTTTACCGGTTGATTAGCTTGTTACAATTGCATGGATGACGGGTTATATTCCTTAATACTAGTCGTAGGGCCGTGTACAATATTCCCTAACTCTATAAGATCCTACTTCACTCCTATGTCGAGCCGTTAGAAGCTCCTAACATGGAATCATTAGAATTCTCTTACGCATTAAATACAACCAAAAATCGTAGTACACCTCCAATCATGTTTCCTAAGACGTTCAAGCAAGTTACCAATGGAAGTCTGCCAGTTTTCTTAAGCCTAACATCAAATACAATCATCCGTAACAGTTATAAACAAACAATCAACCCATAATCAACATCTAGGTTTCACTACATCCAAGCAAACACAAGAAAGATATAGCCTAGCATGTTAAAGAGAAGACAAGCGTAAGATATAATCACACAACACATAGACATATTGAATGATTTGAATGAATACTTATCTTTCATTGAACATGGAAGAATCAAGGGGTTGAAACCCTTGAAAAGCTGTTAAAATTCATCTAGGGTTTATTCCCTCAAAGTTGTACATTAATGAATGAAAATTGGAAAACTATATATTGAGTTTACACCTTGACGGCGTCACGTTATAGCTTGTGACGCCGTCAACTCGCCACCATAATGAAATTCGTATTGCCTAGATCCAATTGTGACGCCGTCATGTAGGAAATCACTCTGGGCCATCACTAGCATTTGGACCCTGACGGCCTTGGTGACGCTGTCAGGCCAATAAGCTTGAAAACTCTCTGGGCTGTCACGTTATAAGTTCCACATCCACCTCTTTTGTAACTCTTGACGCCGTCACTTGTAATACCTTGACGCCGTCAGGTACTGTTCCAGT
This sequence comes from Artemisia argyi, assembly GCA_030686995.1. NCBI lineage: Eukaryota > Viridiplantae > Streptophyta > Magnoliopsida > Asterales > Asteraceae > Artemisia > Artemisia argyi. Next base: position 182,998,118 of record CM060708.1, on the reverse strand, counting down.
AAGAAAATTTGAGACTTTGCCGTTTTCTTCACTTTTATGCTCCAAAAACGTCCAAAATGCTTCCTTTTCCAGATTTCTCTCCAAAAGTACCTAAAATGACAAAAGGAACAATTTAGGGAAATAATTGATCAAATAATCTCGAATTCGGGCTTAAATGACCCCTTAAAAGCAGTACAATCTTAATCATTTCAAGCATTCGTAGTAACTTAGCCGTTAATACAAATAAGAGTCTTATGATAGTGACAATCATTTGGAATTTCCTTTTAAACTACTTTTTGAATCTGAAAACGCACAGCTCCCTTGGGACGACCTGGACTTGCCTAGATTATATTACACTCGAAAGGGTACACTGCCCGTGTTGTGTCTTTAGTTGATTAACCGGTATTTCTAGCATTATAAATTTAAAGCTTTTGACATGCATCAATATCCAAGGAAAATTCCGACATCCCCTTCTTCTTTCAGTTTTCCAAGGTTTCTCTATCGTTGAGTGGGTAACATCGACAACCGAATGTGCGAAGATATTTTACATCGGGTTTTTGTTTGTGAAGGATGTGATATGGGGTTTTGTTAAATCTTTTGTTTATGATAGATCGGTTTTGTGTGAAACAAGCGGTTGATACGGCTTCAGACCAAAGATTTAATGGTAGGATTGCGGAGGATAGCATTGTTCTTGCAGCTTCTACTAATGTATGGTTTCGTCTTTCAACTACACCATTTTTTGTGGAGTGTAAGCTACGGATCTTTGATGAGTAATGCCAACAAAATCAAAGAAATTCAGAAGAATATGATTCGTGAACTCCGTTCCATTATCAGTACGTACAAATCGGACTTGAGCTTGTAAACCAACTTGTATTCTTTTGATGAACTTGATGATGACATTTGGTGTTTAGGCTTTAGAAGCAAGAAAGTGAACCCAAGTGTATCGTGAGTAGTCATCCACAATAACCAATATACATTTCTTCCCATTTCGGCTGATAACACACATTGGACCACAAAAATCCATGTGTAATAAATGCAACGGAGCAACGGAACTAGGTTCAGATTTGGGTTTGAGTGTTGCATGTGTCATCTTTCCTAATTCATAAGCAGAACAAAGATGATCTTTCTTGAAAGATAGTTTTTGTAATCCTCTGACTAAATTATGTTGAGCAAGGTCATTTATCGTTTTGAAATTCAATTGAAAGAAGCGACGATGCCAAAGCCAGGCTTGTTATGATGTCGCTTTTGCAAGCAAACAAATTGATTTAGGTGCTGTTAATTCATTTAGTGCAATTTGGTATAGATTCGAATCCCTAGAGCCTTTGAGAATATCAACGCCTTCAAGAGTACGAACAATACACGGATGTTTACGGAATGACACCTCTAAATCATTATCACAGAATTGACAAATACTGAACAAGTTATGACCCAGTCCTTCGACAAAGTAGACACGTTGAATTGTGACCTTATCATGAATGAGATCTCCATAGCCGGTGATTTTAGCTACGTGATCATTCCCAATAGACACTATACCCAAGAATTTAGCCATGAAGTTCTTGAGCAGTGCCCTGTTCCCGGTCATGTGCCGGGAGCACCCCGAGTCGAGGTACCAGAGGCACACTTGGACAAGCTGCACATCAAAGCAAACAACAGAAAATTGGGAATCCGCTGATAAAGTGGTTCCACGTAGTTAGACAGTAAAGAATGCACACCTAATGGATTAAATTTGGAAATTTGAGGAGTTTTAGGTGTTTCATGCTTCTTAACTGGTTGCCATCTATACCCTACGTGTTTAAACACTCTTCTAGTAGGAACCTACTTAAAGCACGATCAAGGGTTTAAGTCATAGTGATCTAGATTCTTAACCTTAGGAATCTTTTGCTTTTACTTAGAATTCTTGGTGTTTCTTAGCCTGGATGTGTCAGTCCTAGTGGTTTTAGCATTCATCTTCTCACAATACATTTTATTATGCACATATTTTTCAGAAACCGAATTAGAAGGAACAGAATTAGAACAAGCATTCATGCTATTAGAAGCAACAAATCCATGCCTTTTTAAGTCATTACAATCATCCATTTTGCTTAGAGTGTTTTATATTGAAAGCATTGAAATATCTAGGTTTTTCTAAAACTTGAGGTTGAGAGGCTCTAGTCTTCCAAGCATTACTCTTAATTGGTCTCTCCCTGCTACAAGTAGTGTCTAAACCTGGATTAAAAAGCAAATCTGCGTTAGGAGATTTTGAAGATTGATCATGTTGAACTAATTTATGTTTCTTACGGTCCTTGTTCATGTGTTTCTTTGACTCTTTAGGATTCTTCTCTATGTAATGCTTGCATCCTAGTTTTTCTAGTTCTTTCTTATAAAGCATATCATTTGTACCGTAAGGTTCACACTTAGAAGTAGAAGCAAAATTGTACATACCAGGAGCAATTACTTTAAGATTTGTACGAACCTTTTAGTTTTGGCTCAAGAGTATAAGTTTGTTGCTTTGAAGATGCCAAAAACGTTGGTTGATTTGAAAAATATGAAAAATTTGTATGATCCAACTGGCGTTTTGAAGCAAACTCATTATTCTTCATTTTTGTCAAATCAAGAACTTTAGATTTGAGTTCCTCATTCTCTTTTAAGATTAGTTTCAAAGAATTTTCGTAGGAAAGCTTGTCATACTTTTTTTCTTCAATCTTTCGTTGCCAATTTGATTCAAATGTTAGAGATTGTTTTTAATCTTGGCAAGAGAGTTTTCAAATTTATCATTTTGACAAGACAATTCCTCGGTCAACTCAACATTCTTATGCAAACATTGTTTTAGACTCTCTTTTAAAGTAAGATTTTCCAATTCAAGAAACGTTTGTCGATTTTCTAAAGTTGCAATTTTCTTTTCATTTAGTGGAAATTGTGGTTTGATTGATTCAAATTGATTATGAAAATATTCCTTTTGAATGTCCGAGTTTAAGCAAATGAGGTCATATTCATCTTCAAGAGATTTGACATATTGTAAATCATTTTGCATCTCAGTCATCAAAACCTCTTCAAAGACTTTAAGTTTATCGTTAATACTATTCACGGGAGGCTCAATAAATAACTTTATCAGTTTCTTAACTTCCCTTGAGACATCTATTTCATATGAATTAGATCTCACAAGTTCATCAGTTTGAAATTCTTGCTTCGCACGAATAATTCTTAGCGATCCACTTATTTGATTTCTGAGATGAAAAAAGGTTTTCCTTGCTAAACTCTCATATTTGCTAGAGTCATATGTGATGACCGTATTCTGTTCCATATGTTTCATAGCATTTGTTGGTTTTCATTCAAGAGCATTTTCTTTATTTATCAAACCATAATCAACACTAAAATAGGAGAAATTTGTTTTCTTTTGTTTGACCATGAAATGTTTTTGGGTTTCCTCTTTAGAGATTTCATTTGGAACAAACATGTAATCTTTGAAGGTTGATGAGACGAAAAGTGTACCGCTTTTAGGGGGTCATTTAAGCCCAAAGTCAAGATTATTTGATCAAATATTGCCCTAAATCGTTCCTTTTGTCATTTTAGATACTTTTGAGACGAAATTTGGAAAAGGAAGCATTTTGGACATTTTTGGAGCGAAAAATTGAAGAAAACAACAAAGTCTCCAAATCATGCTGAAAACAGTACCTGACGGCGTCAGGATTTGCTTGTGACGCCGTCATTCATTGACCAAGAGGTGGATAATCAAATTACACGTGACACGCTAGAATGTTTTTTGGAGGATTTACACGTGACGGCGTCACCAAGGCCGTCACGTACAAAATACAAGTGACTGCCAAGAGATTGTTTACACATGACAACGTCAGAATTGGATCTAGGCAATACGTGTATTTTTATGGCGGCGAGTTGACGGCGTCAGGATTTATACGTGACGCCGTCAGACTCAAAACTCTATATATAGTTTTTGATTTTTCATTCATAAAGAGGGTAATTTTGGGAGGAGAACTTTGGAGAAACCCTAGCATGAATTTCACCTTATTTTTAAGGGTTCCAAACCCTTGTTTCATCCATGTTTAATTGAAGATAAGTTTTCCAATAATCATTCAATATGTCTATGTGTTGTCTTTACTTTAACATGCTAGGCTAGGTTTTCTTTGTGTTTTCTTAGATGTAATGAAACTTAGTTACTGATTATTGGTTGGTTGTTTGTTTATAATTGTTGTGGATGAATGATTTCGATGTTAGGCTTAAGAAAACTAGCATACTTCCAATTGGTAACATGCTTGAACGTCTTAAGAAACATGATCGGATGTGTACTACGATTAATTGGTTATATTTAATGCATAAGTAACTACTAAGGAGGCCATGTTAGGAGCTAGTAGTCGGCTCGACATAGGAAGAGGTAGAAGCTTATAGAGTTAGGGAAGATGGTACACGGCCCTACAAATGGTATTAAGGAATATAACCCGTCATCCATGCAATTGTAACAAACTAATCAACCAGTAAAAGATAGCTAGGGAGTAGTGAAATCTAAGTAAACACATTTTCTCTTATTATTGTTTCTCTCCACATTTACTTTAGTGTCATTTTATTTTATTTTATTTTCGTTTGTAGTTATTTGGGTTAGTTGACTAGCAACTAATTCCGCCCATTCTTCCAAAACCCGAGATTTTTACTTGCTTTCCATAAAATATAAAAATACAAAAAGAATTATCCCTCACCTCTAAACCTAGTATAATCGAGATTTACCCCTAGCGAACACTATTCTTTGAGTTGAACGATCAATCCCCCGGTACTTGCCACTATACTATACTACAACGGTCAGGTACACTTCCTGGTGGGGATTGCAAGCTTCTCAAGATCCCTTGAGAGGTAAAACCTTTTGCGAGGGCGCAATCCCACACATCAAGTTTTTGGGCGCCGTTGCCGGGGAATAGTTATTGTCTAGGTTGATATTTCTTTTTATTAGGTCTACTTGCTAGATTCCTTTCTAGTAAGATTTTTTATTTTTATTTTTATTGGTCTTCTTTAGTCTATCTTTTTCTTTGTTTCCTTAGTTCGTAACCGTTGCCATCCGCCATCATGGAAGGTGGTAATCTCTTCGACCCCATCAACCCACCACAACAAAACCAACCTCCTAGACCCCGAACTTTAGGAGATTACTCCTGTCCTAGCCACCAAGGCTATCGAAACACCATTGAGCTCACTCATGGAGCCAATGTGTCTCCCTTGCGATCCGACACCATCCGGTTGGTGCAAAGCGGATGTGCATTCCATTGACTTCATTCCGAAGATCCTAATCAACATCTCAAGAATTTCATAAAAATCGTTGATTCCATAGACCTTGATGTTGAAACTCGAGAGACAACCCGATTGCGTCTCTTCCAATTCTCTCTACGTGACCAAGCTGATGGCTTGAGTGTTTACCCGCGGGATCCATCACCTCTTGGGATGATCTCACCACTCATTTCCTTGCTCAATTTTTCCCACTAGGGAGAACTACTAAGCTTAGAAATGACATCTTGATGTTCCAACAACGTCAAGGTGAAACTCTCTATGAAGCATGGATTCGTTTCAAGGACTTACTCCAAAAAGTCCCTCATCACGGTATAGATCTTTGGCTCCAAGTCCAAATTTTCTATGACCATATCGATCTCTCCACAATGCGAACCATTGACCAAGCGGCCGGTGGCAAGCTATGTGATCGAAGTGCGAAAGAATCATGGGAACTCATAGAAGATCTTGCTCTCTATGACAACGAAAGTTGGAATGATCCCCGTGATTTGAACAAAACGGTCAAGGCAATATCTTTGCCTTTGAACAATTCAAGCACTCCCGACTGTAGGATCATGGAACTTGAAGACCAAGTCAAGTTTCTTATGAAATCCTACGAAGCTCCTAAACCTTCAATCCAAGTGAACAAAATAACTTCTTCATGCGAACTATGTAGTAGTCCCCACGACACTCGTGATTGCATGGAACTCCCCGAACAAGCTTTTGCGGATTACGCATCCTCGCGTACCGACAAAGCGGGAGACAAGTGGTGCACTTTCAAACCCGAGCCAAACCCTTACGGTGATTCATACAACCCCTCTTGGAAAAATCACCCAAACCTTAGGTGGAAAAAAAACCAAAACATGCCCCAAAATAATTCTTCTACTCCACCTAATCGTTATCAATCAAGCGGTCCACCCCCCAACTGTACTTTCAACAACAATCCTTCCAACAACTATGGTAGTACCAATAATCTTGAAGGATTGATGTCCAAATTTATGGCATCTCAAGAAGCTCGTATAGCTAAGTTTGAATCCGAATTCAATCAACAACAAGCGTAGATGACCAATAAAATCGACAACTTGTTGAAAGCCCTCAACAACCAAGTGCTAACTACACCAAAGAAGGACACTAGGGATACTAGTAGTGGAACCCAAATTAAGGACCCCTCATCATCCAAACACGTCCACTTTGTCAACATTGTCACTATTAAGCCAGTCGATAATAATAGGGAAGAAAGTGATAAGGATGAGATTAAGGAAGTTGAGGATAAAAAGAAAGAGAAAGTTGAGGAAGTAGAAAATGTATGGGACTACTTCAATAGGTTACCTACCAAGGAAGAATGAGAATACCATAAGGATTTATTCGATGACTCCGAAACACCATATGTCCTTGGTTCACCAATCATCAAAGCGGGTGATCCCTCTAACATCAACATACCATGCAACATTGGGCATGTGCATGTGTGGAAGGCCTACATCGATCTTAGATCTCCCATAAACATTATGACTAGGACCCATTACAATAAGCAACTAAGACCTAGGATGATTCCCAACACGGGTTGGATGAGTAACTTTGTAGGAAGAGTAAAAGGATTGCACGTCTATGTAGGAGACTTCACTTACATTACCGACTTTGTGATTGTAGAAGATATTCGTCGAGTAATAGATGGTTGCCTAAGTCAAGTAGTGTTCGGAAAGCCGTTTGTTGAGACCTCTGAGATGAATTATGACCCATCTCTTGGGATAGTTAGGTTCAAAGATGAGAACGATGAGATAGCCTACCAAATGCCCTATAAGATTGAACAATTCGTCTTTTATCAAACATCGAAAAGGAACACAAGCAAGCAGTCTACAATAGGAATGATGAGGATAGACGTAGAGGAGTAGACTATGTTATGAATAGAATATTTGGTTTCTACAAGGAATGCGTGCAACTAGGTCCGGAATACAAAACCAAGATTGAAGATGACCTAGAGGATGTGACCAATGACGAGGTCACGTAATAGCCCGTGACCTTGAGTCTAGCTACAAGACTCGTAAATAAAGAAAAACGCTTCTTGGGAGGTAACCCAAGTTTTATTTGTTTTATTTGTTTGATTGTTTGTTTGTTTGATTTTATTTCTTTCCGTATGCATGTTTTATTTTTATTGTTTGTGGCTCATGTTCCAAAGTAAATTGTGAAAATGCTTTATCTTGTTGTTTAACTTCGTCTTAACTTCATAAAAAGGTATTTCGCAAAAGATAAGTGTAAGGGAAATCTAAATTTGTTTCTAAGAATGAGCTTGAACATGGACCACAACAATATTAAATGAACATGCATATTAGTATTTGTGTGAGTCAAATGCTTGTATCGAGTCATAATGATGTTTGCAGGATTTCCAAGAATTAAGGCAGGAGTTTTTCCAGAAATTTTCCGAAAACTTAACATAAGATTTCTGTCAGAACACTCTGACGGTGTCAGGGTTATAACCTGACGGTGTCAGGGTTATAACCTGACGGTGTCAGGGTTATAACCTGACGGCGTCAGGTGTAAAATTCTGAAAATTTTTGCGAGTTTTGTTTTTCTACCGGAGTCTTAAAGTTTTTGTTAATTCTTTAGTTTTATAAACTCCAGGAAATCTGCAAACATTCATTCCACAAGCATTATATCTTTATATATATAGATTTCCGCCGATTTTACGCGAGGTTTGCCATGATTGTTTTCTCAGGTTTAACAGGTTATATTGGACAAGAAGATGATTTATATTTCTGGAGGGAAGCTTTCAACGTTCATTTTCTTGGATGAGAATCTAACCATGTTATCACATTATCTACACCGAACGAATCAGGGGAGTATTTGTCTCATTATTTTACCTTCATTACTTTTACATCCTTTTTATTGAAGATTGGGGACAATGTTCAGCCTAAGTGTAATGGTGGGGTGGGGGGGGGGGGGTAAATGATGATACCTTAGAGAATACAATTGCACTTGAGTTTTTTTGTTTAAAAGTAGGTGTGTAATAAAACTAAGAGAAATACTTGTTAGGGCAATTTTAGCACCAAATTTAAAATTTTTTACAACATTTAGGAGTGAAGCTTTAGCCTTAATGAGCTTCTCATGGATAGGAGTTGTATGACTAGCACAAAAAACCGTACAACTCAAAATTTTCCACCCCAAATATGTGAGTTTCGCCCCTAGATTTGTTAATAAAAGATGCTTGTGAGTGTACCGGTAGTACTTAGATTCTAGAACTTGCATTAGTGATGCACCCCGAGACCGCTAGTGAGACTACATTCGTGTAGTATGATTTACTACATGATAAGAGTCACTAGGATAACCCTTGTGTTTAAACCCGTATCATAATTACTTGACCAATGAAGTCATAGTTACTTGTCTAATAAAGTTAATTAATTTTCCCACACCTTTGCGTTGTACTCATTTTTAGTACACGATACCCCTAGTACACTCCTCCAAGCCTATCTTTTCGTTTCTAACTTTAAGCATTTTACTTAAAGGAAGAATTTGTTTACAATCCACCCCAAATGTTTAACCAAATCGCCTTAGCCTTCCTTGTATGCATTCATCTTTAGTGCATTATTGTTATACGTTTAAACCCTTAGTTAATTGTCTAATTGATTACATTGTTGCTAAGTCGAATCATATCTTGTACATATTGTTTTGGTACGATTGGGACTCATGGGTAAAGTACTAGTGTTATGGAGTAATGGGGGAGAACATCAATTATTACCCCCATATGTGCGTTAATCTTAAAAAGTACTCCAAGTGTTTTGATTATCTTAATTCGAGTCATTAGAATAGTTGATTGTAAAGTATGTAAAAGTTCAAGTGTAAGGGGAGTGCAAATTCCCTATGATGTATTATTTGGATAGTAGGGCAAGAGTGTATGCAAAAAAAAAAAAAAAAAAAAAAAAAAAAATACAGACTACCATCCCGTTTCCTTTTATGTTTGTTTTATGATTTTGTTAGTTTATGATTAGCTTAAGTCGAGTCGAGTCTTGGCTTAGCAACGCCACATTGTACATGTAATTGACCAGGATGATTAACTCGCCACCAGTAAAGATTGCCTTTATCCAACAAAACCGTGTTTATCATATCCCTACACCTCACGTTATAACCCTTTAAAAGACCTCTTTGATAGTTTATCCTAGGTGCTTACGCCAAGTGGTGGAGGTTTGATCCTTTCCCAAGCCTATGGTAATCTATTTTCTATGACAGGTAGTGAGAGATATCTTCCATTTTCATATTGTGATATATACTTTTATTACACCCAAGAGATGTAAGTATCTAAACACTATTTGTGAGGTGCTAGTGTATAATTTTCATATTTGTTTTGATTGAAGTAGAACGATTATTTGTTGTAATTACTTTTATATTAGTGTTAAATGACCCCTAGCTTGTATTTTGATTAGAATAAAAGCGCATTTGCTTGAGGACAAGCAAATCTCAAGTGTAAGGGTATTTGATGAGACGAAAAGTGTACCGCTTTTAGGGGGTCATTTAAGCCCAAAGTCGAGATTATTTGATCAAATATTGCCCTAAATCGTTCCTTATGTCATTTTATGTACTTTTGAGAAGAAGTTTGGAAAAGGAAGCATTTTGGACGTTTTTGGAGCGAAAAAGTGAAGAAAACGACAAAGTCTCCAAATCATGCTGAAAACAGTACCTGACGGCGTCAGGATTTGCTTGTGACGCCGTCATTCATTGACAAAGAGGTGGATAATCAAATTACACGTGACGCGCCAGAATATTTTTGGAGGATTTACACGTGACGGCGTCACCAAGGACGTCACATACAAAATACAAGTGACTGCCAAAAGATAGTTTACACATGATGGCGTCAGAATTGGATCTAGGCAATACAAGTATTTTTATGGCAGCGAGTTGATGGCGTCAGGATTTATACGTGACGCCGTCAGACTCAAAACTCTATATATAGTTTTTGATTTTTCATTCATAAAAAGGGTAACTTTGGGAGGAGAACTTTGGAGAAACCCTAGTACGAATTTCACCTTATTTTTAAGGGTTCCAAACCCTTGTTTCATCCATGTTTAATTGAAGATAAGTTTTTCAATAATCATTCAATATGTCTATGTGTTGTCTTTACTTTAACATGCTAGGCTAGGTTTTCTTTGTGTTTGCTTAGATGTAATGAAACTTAGTTATTGATTATTGGTTGGTTGTTTGTTTATAATTGTTGTGGATGAATGATTTCAATGTTAGGCTTAAGAAAACTGGCAGACTTCCCATTGGTAACATGCTTGAACATCTTAAGAAACATGATCGGATGTGTACTATGATTAATTGTTTATATTTAATGCATAAGTAACTAATAAGGAGGCCATGTTAGGAGCTAGTAGTCGGCTCGACATAGGAAGAGGTAGAAGCTTATAGAGTTAGGGAAGATGGTACACGGCCCTACGAATGGTATTAAGGAATATAACCCGTCATCCATGCAATTGTAACAAACTAATAAACCAGTAAAAGATAGCTAGGGAGTAGTGAAATCTAAGTAAACACATTTTCTCTTATTGGTGTTTCTCTCCACATTTACTTTAGTATCATTTTATTTTATTTTATTTGCATTTGTAGTTATTTGGGTTAGTTGACTAGCAACTAATTCCGCCGATTCTTCCAAAACCCGAGATTTTTACTTGCTTTCCATAAAATATAAAAATACAAAAAGAATCATCCCTCACCTCTAGACTTAGTTTAATTGAGTTTTAACCCTAGCGAACACTATTCTTTGAGTTGAACGATCAATCCCCCGGTACTTGCCACTATACTATACTACAACGGTCAGGTACACTGCCTGGTGGGGATTGCAAGCTTCTCAAGATCCCTTGAGAGATAAAACCTTTTGCAAGGGTCCAATCCCACGCATCAAATGTGTTAAGGCTCATGTACTCAGTATTATACAAACTTCGTGCTTTTTGTTTAAACATTTCAAGATAAGATGGATTAGAAAATCCAAGTCCCGATCTTAGATCCAAGATTGGATCAGATTTGGGAAGGTACATGTGCATAGTCTGAGGAGTCTGACCGATAGTGCGAATTTTCAGTTTAGCTTTAGTTAATCGTTGGATACAATTAGCTTTCTCTTCTTTGAGTTTGGAAACTTCATTTTCAAGATTCTTTTTAGTTTTTTCAAAACTAGTGATATTTCTTTTAAAAAGAAAAATCTCATTTTGTAAATCTTGAATTTGACGCTTTAGCACTAGTGGTCATTTAGACTTCTCTTCGTATAACATGTCCTTGATTTTCTTTTCTAAGGAAGCACTTTTATCTTGTTCAAGTTTTATCAAGTTAGCATAATTTTGAATCTGTGTTTGAATGGTGGCATAGTTTTGAAGCATATCAACATGATCTTGACTTGTTGATACATGATCATTATTGGTACTTTTAGAAGAGAGCATAGGTATAGCACTTGTAGATGTTTCACTACTCGTGTTCACTCTAGTTGTCTTGCTAGTGGTACTAATGTGACTATGTATGAATTCATCAAGATCATCATTATCACAAGCATCAAAGATATGTACCTTGTTACCGAGAGTGTTATCATCTTTAGCATCAGTGTCATAGCTTGGAGTTGAATCATCATCATGAGCTTCAAACACATCCACCTTTTCCAAAGAGGTCATGTACACCATGTTTGTTTCCAAAATTTATCCTTCATCATCAGTATCCACCATCAAATCATTTTCTTCAGCATTGAGAATTCTACCCTTTTATTCAATATTAGCCAGCAACATTTTCTGTCTGTAGTAGGCTCTGTCTCGTACTTTTCCATTTGAACAATTCTTAGCAAAATGACCCTATTGACCACAGCTAAAGCACTTTCGTTCTTTTATTTCTTAACCCACTTCAATCTTATCATTCCTCTGAACACCTTGACGAACTACATCTCCTCTGGGTAGAATGTCTTATCTTTTATTCAAGGTGGTTGGTGTAGAGGTAGTTCTGAGATTCTTGTTGGTTGGAAGTTTGTAGAAGGACCTTTGAATTTGTTTGCCAAGTAGTGCCAGGTTTTGAACAATCTTAGTGAGTTCAACATTTGCTGGATCTTGGTTAGGCTCAATTGCCTAGTCCACTGGGGAATAGTGAGATTCATTCTTTGAGCTGAATGGGGATTGCTTTTTATGGTATGAGGATACTAGAGCAAGAGGATCAACAATAGGTGTTTGTGTGGTAGGTTGAGTTGAGTTTTCATTTTCTTTCTCTTTACGTTTTTGATCAAGGATGTCATTGACTTCGACCTGGTTATGTTTCAGCAAATCAAACAAGTTATTAATGTCTTTGGTAGTTAAGTCTTGGTTTTGTCTGATAGCAATGGTGAAACGTCTCCATTCTGGTTGAAGGTTTGTGAGAAACATGGTATTGTGTTCAATGTTTGATCTCTTGAGGTTATGACGGTTCATTTCATTGATAAGTTTGTTGAATCAAATGTAAGCATCTTCGAGACTTTCATCGGGTGGTTGCTTGAAGGATTGGTAATTCCATAGAGCAAGAGTTTGTTGAGTCTGAGTGCCAACTTCTGCTCCTTGCATCAATCTTTCCAAAGCTTTCCAAAGATTGTGTGTCGTAAGATTGCTATCAATGGCATTGTAAATGTCATTGCTTAGCCCATAGAGAATTAAGTTCTTGGCACGGATATCAGCTTCAAATTGAGCAAGTTCAGCTTGATTAAGGTCATCTTCAGTTTGTAGTCGTGTTTTGCCCTCGTGCTCAGCATCAGGAATTTCCTTCATTACATACGGACCATACTTGATGGAGTTAATAAACAACTTACATTCTTTGTAGCCCATTAGAACATTCATAAACCTGGAAGACCGTTGAACATAGTTTCCACGATACAGCATGGGAGGCCTAGCATCACTCCCTGCTGCCAATGCATCTTAAGTAGTAGACATTGTGATAATGGATCTTGTTATGAGATGTTGTTTTGTTTGAGTGAGGTGTTTTAGTTTGTTAGAGAAGTGTGGTTAAATGTTGGGAGAATTAATCTTGTGATATGAGATTGATTAAAGTCTTTTACTAATTTTAAATCTTTTGAGGGATTAGGAAATTTATAAAAGTCTTTAAGTCAAAGTATCTAAAAAACTCTTGTGAACAGTAACTATCACAGCTTCTGGTGAAAATTGGTCAGAGTTTTCTTTTGTAAAAGGTGGGTAACAGTAAGTCTCGAAATATCAGATGTCGCGGAACCTTTGTTATAACACACCAATAAAAGAGCTATCGCAGATATTAGATGCGATCCGAGCAGAGTTTTCCTTCGCAATAAGTGGGTAACAAAAACATTCGCAGTGAAAGTATCGCGACCTTTTCTTTCGCAACACAAATAAACTCCTATCTCAGACAACTATCGCAGACTAAACAAAGCCTAGTATCGTGGCCAAAACCCTTGCGATGCGAGCAAAAGTGATGCGAACAAATCTAAACCCCTATTTTTACGAACAAAAAGTACACTTTTCCAAAAACCAATAAAAGAGCTATCGCAGATATTAGATGCGATCCGAGTAGAGTTTTCCTTCGTAATAAGTGGGTAACAAAAATTTTCGCATTAAAAGTATCGCGACCTTTTCTTTCGCAACACGAATAAACTCCTATCTCAGACAACTATCGCAGACTAAACAAAGCCTAGTATCGTGGCCAAAACCCTTGCGATGCGAGCAAAAGTGATGCGAACAAATCTAAACCCCTATTTTTACGAACAAAAAGTACACTTTTCCAAAAACTTTAAAACCACAATAATCAGCCTAAATTTTCACTAAATACTTAAAAACTTTGAATGTAATGATGAAAAACACTTCCTTTTTCACAAATATGTTATCCTAACATACGTATTACAAGATTAAATACGTTAATGAGTAATCAAGTAGCTACATACGAAGTATAAAATATTTTAGAGAGAGAAAGTAAAGAACATCAATAAAAGCGAAGCTTTTAAAGATCAAAGAAGATTATACAAAACTAAAACAATCACTACAAGAAACAACAACTCATATTAGGCTCCGATACCAATTGTAGTTCCAATAGTATCACGTCTACGAACAATCTTAATAATGTAAAGTGGTTGTGAGCACTTTAGAGAGAGGAGAGAGAGAACATAAGAAACCTTCGCAATTTCATTAAGAAGAACATACACCTCATAACCCATGAGGTAGGGGGTATTTATACCCAACTTCTAGCCAGGCATGCCATCGCGGATATACAAGTTCCGCGATGGTAACTTGCTGTCCCATGCAAAACATTACACAACATACCCTAAACTATAACAAAATATAAATAGAAGTCCCTGACTAATGATTTACACTTTTCGTGTTCCAACACTTTTTGATGCATGGTAATGCCATCCATTGCACCGCTAAGGGAACCATAGCACACAATTTCTTGAGATTAAAATAAGGGAGTGTATGCTTAGTTAAAAATTTTGTGGTGCTCCGTAACAAGGATGAGTATCGGATTAGAAAAGACGATACCTTTATGCTTGAGTTTGACGGTGCAACAACGATAAGGAAATATCTTGTGTGATTTGATACTAAAAGTAGAGACCTACACCAGCGCAAATCAAATTTTCAAGCGCATACTAGCCTGCACCTCAATAACCCATGTGCGCCACGAATAAGCCAAAACCAAGTAGATAGACGAAATTTCATAAAAAGGCAACTTTTAGTGCGCATCAAAATTGATAAATGACTCATGCTTACTATCCCATGTGCGCAGAGAAAGAGCCAAACCAAATAAAAGACAAAGCATAGCACGTATGAAAAATTCACAACGCATAAAAGCCCAAACACGCCTAAAATATAGACAAAAAAGACAAACGCATGAAAAATACAGAGCCCATAAAAGCCCATGCATGCCTAGAATGTCAAATATCTATTAAAAGGAAAAGAAAGAGCAGAAAAACATGATTTGGATACGGTTGAGTGCAAGAGAACAGTAAAGGATTAAAAATATTGAGTAGAGGTAGACCGGCGAGTAATAGAAAAGTAAAGTACATATTCATTCATTGGCTCGCCTAATTACCTGGTGTATACTAGAAAGTATCAATAAAGTTTAGTATTAAAGTTTCAAAAGTTTTAATTCAAATGGAAAAAGAAAGAGCCAAAAAACAGGATGTGCAGCGCACACAAATAGCAACGAGAATAGATGAACGCGTGTGTGTACACGTGTCAAGTAGGCATTGGTTTCTATGGGTGGTGCGCGTGCATAAAACGCGGAAGGCATTATAGACGGTTTTTGTAAGATGATGAAAAACAATCGCTTCTCGTAAAAGGGATATAATACTGGTTCACTTTGGTAATTTATTTTAAATTTAATTACTTTGTTATAACTGCTCGTGCTATATTTATTTACACAAAGACATATTAGGAATGTTTTGAAGGAAAAGGGTAGAGTGACAATAAAAATTAAAATGCGAAATATGAAAATGATTTTTAGTCACATATTTTAAATAAAATGAATAATCTTAACCACATATAAAGAGTTTATCGTCAAGTGAAAAAGTTGAATTTTTCAACAATGGTCAAATGTGAGAGAAAATGAATGTTGAAAATTAAAATTATTAAAGAAATGTTGAAAATTAAATGTTGAAACTTAATATGCATCGAATGAGTAATGAATCATAAACAATAAACAATAGAAAAATGATACTTGTACCTAATTAATATGCCTACTAATATGCCTAAAAACTTGATTGGTTAATTTGTAAAAAAGTAAGGAAACACTTTTTCTCATTCCTCATAAACTCATCCGTTTTAAAAATGTTTTAGTAACTGTTGCAATCTCATAATCCCATCACCACCATGATATACATTTTTTATTTATGGATATTATAATCCTAGAATTGAGTGAAATGTTTTGCAAAAGAACCTGTGTACTTTTCATTTTTGCATACAAAGATTACTTATTATTTGATTATTTTTATGTGTGTTGATACACGTAGTGGCGCACTCATACCTTTTGCTTGGGTAAAAAATAAAAGTTAAGGGTGCGTTTGGCATGATATTATGAATTACAATGAGTATTTGTTTGATAGTAGTGTGGGCCTTTCAGGTATGAAAAATCCATACATTGCCCTTTTGATGTATATGAAGTATAGAACATACGTATTGTTCATTCCAACATTTGAAAGATTTAAATCTTAAACAAACACATGATTGTAATGAAAATTCATTCCCTCCAGCTCATTCCCATTTCAGGATACCAAACGCACACTAAATATACTAAGGAAATAACTGGAAGAAAGAGATTATAATATTTGAATCAAAATAGTAATGGAGATCATAGCACACAATTAGAGATGAAGATAAAAGAACTTGAAGCGGTTAATAGGGATTTAACTCACTAAGGGCATATTAGGAAAAATGCAAGTAATCTTATATACTAAAAGCTTAAGTAGCCTTATAAATGTAAAGGGGTCATAATAAATGTCCCAAAAATTGATTCTACCAAGAGGTCAGGGGTTCGATCCTCACTCCCTACAAAAGGCTGGAGGTCCTTTTCTACCTTAGGTAGAACCGGAAGCAGCCTCTCTACCTTATGTAGGGGTAAGGCTGTCTACATATCAACCTCCCCCATACACCGTGGAAGACGGTATTGGGACCCATAACCCGTGGAAGATGGTATTGGGAGTTACTTTACTTTTTATATGAAGCCTTCAACATTGATTCCAAGCAACTCAAACATCTCAATTAGTATGTGTACATTGATTTCAAGCAACTCAAACGTCTCAATTAATAGTGGTTAGTCTTTTTACCTTCCCGTCCATGAGTTACAAATATTTTATCAACTATATAATGTGTAAAAAATCACACACAACAAACCACAACTTCCTCCACACCGCGTGCACATTGGGCTACAACTTATTATGGTGGTAAAGTAAGCATCATATCGTCTTACTTATTTAGCATATTGATTTATATTGTATTATGTAAATTTCAGGTGTGTTTTGTGTGTGTAATAATGTAGGACAAAAAGATGGTGCTTAGGAGGTTTGGTAGTAACATCATCTTCTCTAATGGTTTAAGAGATCCTGCACATCGTTGTCTTATTAATTAAGTGGAACATGCACGAACATTTTCAATTTGATCGAAAATGCAATATATTGATTAACTGTATTTAAATTACTAACGATCAACTATATCTAATTGTTTTTTGCAGCGCGTCTAGGAGCATTAAAGAAAGAGATCGAGAAGTCACAAAAATTGTATCAAGAACAAAACATGCAAAAGGCCAATGAACAACGACGACAAAGACAACAACAACAACAACAACAACAACAACAAGAACAACGCCACGGCCACCGGTGGAATGAATACTTAGAATTTAAATTAATAGTACGTTACAAATTAAATATGCAATATTTTACTTCATGTAATACAGATAAACGGGCTAATACTATTGATTCGTTAGCAAGTAAGTTTATTGAAAATAATGTGACGAGCATTCAATTATTAGTCAATAATTATTACTACACTTTGTTGGTGCATTTTAATATTTTCGCTCTTAATGTAGTTTTTTGTCTTGCGGTGTGTTAATGTCACTTTCTTAATTAAACGTCTTGGAATATTGCGTGACTTTGATATTTGATATGACTGTGTAAATTATGTTGATGTTACATATTGAAAATGTGGTAGCATATAATAAAAATATCTTCACACTATTATCTTAACAATGAGAATCTTCTAAATTGTAGAAGTATATAAAGGAGAAGAAAATTGTGTTTAGTTAAATGTCGGGTCTATTGATTAATTGGAGCGGGTTTGTGATTCGGACTTGGGTCATTGGATCTAATTTTTTATTATACGAGTTATAATTTATACTCTTGAATATACTAATTACTTTAATGTTTTATGTTTTTATAGTTTTGTTAAAAAGAAAATTTGTTTTATAATTCGCTTTTAATAATGTCATTTATTTGAACAACGAAGTCCGTCTTTCACAAAAAATGAGAATTTCAAACATGAACCGAAAATTAGTCTCGAACATTATGAAAAAACAATTAGATCCAACACGTGTGCATTGCATGGCTCCTGAAGCATTCCAAACCTGTGTGCATCACACGAGGATGAATATAAAAGGTCTCCAACATTAATGTCATCGCTTCATATTTAAAATAATTTATGTAACTTATACATATTAAAAAATTACATGTGAAGAGACTCTTTTCAATGTAACATCTTGAAAAAAGTCTCTTCACATATACTCTTTTAATGTCAATAAACTATTGTTGTATATGTGGGCCATAATCATACTAACAACCCGACAATTTACACAATCATTTTCGCACGAGCCCTGAGGCAACCGAAGTTATTTATGACAAAAATTAGTGGCAAACATAGTTTTTGACTCGACCTCAATTAAACTGACAAAAATAAAGGCATCAACATTTTTCATGCCATGCTAACAAAAGTTGTGGTAACATCACAACTTAGGAACTTATTAACCAACAAAAGTTGTGGTAACATCACAACTTAGGAACTTATTGTCAATAAACGATTCTAAATGTGTGTCATGCTTAGAAAAGTGCGATACCATCACAATTTAGATATATAATGATGAAAATAAGTGCCGAAGCTTTCATGTCAATAAACTATTTTAAATGTGTGTCATGCTTAGAAAATGTGTGATACAATCATAACTTAGATATATAATGACGAAAATATGTGCCGAAGAGTACATATTAGTTTTATATCAAAATATAGGGATGTTACAATTTTGAGAATAAATACAAAATCTAAACTTTATAAATAACTACTAATATGTAATAAAAAGTTCAAATATAATTTTATAATCTTGAGAATAAATACAAAATATAAACTTTATAAATAACTACTAATGTGTCATAAAAAGTTTAAATATAAAATTTACTGATCAACTAAAGCCATACTTACAAAAGTCTAAAAAAAAAAAATACTGCACATTACACTATGACCAATTAGATAGAGCCCGTGTGCAACGCACGGGTCTGAATTACTCGTTTAATAAAACTCTAGAGAGGTGATAAGTGGCCCATTAATATAATTAGGCATAGTTGGAGGTCTATTAATTAGGCATTAATATCAAAACTCAAGAGATAACTTTGCATTGTAAATTGAGATATTAGGTCTAAGAATAAAAAGGACAAGCTTTTGATTCTACGTAAGTCATATGACAAGTAGAAAAAGTTATAAAAAGAGGACAACTTGGTATTTTAAATAGAGATGTCATGAAAAGAAGAAAAGAAAAGACACGGTTTACAAAATGACTTTTGATGGATCGGGTAATAGGCAAGTAAAAGAATAATGGATAAAATTAGGAGTCAATATGATTAAGAATGTACCCTTTATCCATGTGGTTTTGGTAGTTTGAACTTGGCATAAAATGATGCTCGAAAATAACACTTAAGTATAGATGGAATCACAGATGTGACAGTGAATTTGAATTTAAAGAAAAATTGCACGGGTTGGTTTTAGTTTTTAGATAGGTTTGTAAAGTAACTATGAATCCATATAGTAGTTTAAAACCACGTAAGTGATTACAACCTTTCGCAATTAAACTTTTATATTTTCACGTTCTATGTTTGAAAATTACACGAAACACTTATCACAATATCACATATTTATAATTGTTTGCAACTAGAATTTTCGTCGCTATACACGGGTACTCGTTTAGTTTTAAAAATAGATAGTTATTTACTTTTTACTTTTTTGAGATGCTTTGTTTGTAGTACTTAAAAGAAATTTTAGAATTCATCTCTTGCAAGGAAAAGTCATACTTTGATTCTTGGAACGACGCCATAACGTAGGTGCTTACCTCAATCCATCATCATGGTCCATCACCGTGGAATCAAACCACCTACGTTCACTCTCCCTCTTTTAAATAAATCGCCATCTAAACAAAACCAAACTCATTTCATTTCTAAAAAAAATGGCAGGAGCAGTTCCAAGAATCAAACTAGGATCACAAGGTCTAAAAGTATCAGTTCAAGGCTTAGGATGTATGGGCATGTCGCATGCTTACGGAGCTCCTAAACCCGAACCCGATATGATCAAGCTTATTCATCATGCTATTAATGCTGGTGTTACCTTTCTTGATACTTCCGATATGTATGGCCCAAAAACAAACGAAATCCTTCTTGGCAAGGTAGTCATTAATTATTATCGTAACGAGCCGCTAAAAAAATATACTCTATCTAGTTTTCTATAGACACTATTAGCTTATTTTTCAGGCTTATGGGAATCAGGAAAAGACAGTAAGCTCACTTTTTTTTGGCTTTATGGATTTAAATTAGTCCATAACTTGACTTGAAGCCGAAGAAACAAGTGGGTTTATGGGCTTTTCAGAATTCAAAAAGATAATTTAGGTGTTTGTGTTTGTGTGTGTGTGTGTGGATTGATTGGTGAATCCACAAAAAGGGCTAGCGGCGCAGCTTGTTGCTCGCTTGACTTCCACCACTATATAAATTCAATTCAGTATTATATATATAAAAATAAGAACATAAAGTGTTCTTACTTCATTGGTGAATGATTGTGTGTTTTTTTGTATATGTACGTGTAGGCTTTGAAGGATGGGGTTAGGGAGAAAGTGCAGTTGGCTACTAAGTTTGGGATAAGGTATGATGGTGTCTGGGAGGTTCGAGGTGATCCCGAGTATGTAAGGAGTGCTTGTAAAGCTAGTTTGGAAAGACTTGGTGTTGCTTGTATTGATTTGTATTATCAGCATCGGATTGATACTAGTTTGCCTATCGAAATCACGGTTATTTTCTCACTTTTAAACATGTTTTAAGGTTTTTGAATGTGGTATATTTTTATTTATTTTTTATTGTTTTATTTTTATTTTTTTAAATTCAAAGTTATACGGTGGTTGCACCTGCACCTTTCAATGTGTTGAAACTTCACTCAAATTTTCCAATATATGTATTTTTTTTTTTTTTTTTTTTTTTTTTTTTTAAATATTGATGTTTATCCGAAATGTGGTTATGTTTTCCAATGTAAATAGGATTCATTAGGCAGGGTTATTCTTTATTCTTGCATGAAGATTGTTGTGTTTTAGTGTAGAAAGTTGTGGTCTGATTAATGTCGAACAACCTAAATCACATTGTGATCATTGGTCTCTTATAGCTAGTCTACCATACCAATCTCCTCTATAAGCTTGTATTGTTTTTCATAATAACTTTAACCAACGTCCCTTATGGAGTGATGGATTATAAAAACAGAACCCACAGTAGGAATGCTATTATATACACGATGCCTGTTCACTAAAATGCTCTCCAACATCCATGATCATGACAGAGAATTTTTTGTCATGTACTCTCTGGGTTGGGTAATATAGCAAGCATCACGACTATGCATTATAACTTGAGCCCATGTTCTAACTGTAATATGCTGCATTCTTGTAAATTTTATTTTCTTCATGTTAGATGGGAGAACTGAAAAAGCTGGTGGATGAAGGAAAAATTAAATATGTTGGATTGTCGGAAGCATCAGCATCAACCATTAGAAGAGCCCATGCTGTGCACCCAATTACAGCTGTACAACTCGAATGGTCCTTGTGGTCAAGAGATGTCGAAGAAGATATCATTCCTACTTGCAGGTTGACTACCATCTGTAATTTTTTCTTTCCTGCGTTTGCTTTTAATTTCTAAAAATCTGAATTTATATCATATGTGTCACAATCTTTCAGAGAACTAGGGATCGGGATTGTGGCATACAGTCCTCTTGGACGAGGGTTCTTCTCATCTGGTCCTAAGCTTTTGGAGAACTTGGAAGAGGGTGACTTCCGCAAGGTCTGTCTATAACACTCAATCCATAAAAAGAATTCCAATAAAACTACATTAGGATAATGTTCTATTGTTTCTTTAATTTTCTGGTTAAATTGATATTCGGCTTAAACTTTTTTCATTTTTTAGTACCTGCCGAGGTTCCAACCTGAAAATCTTGAGCACAACAAGATTTTGTACGAGCGCGTCAATGAAATAGCAGCAAAGAAGGGGTGCACCCCTTCACAGCTTGCATTAGCGTGGGTTCACCATCAAGGAAATGATGTTGTGCCTATTCCAGGAACCACCAAGATAGAAAATCTTGAACAAAACATAAAAGCTTTATCTGTTAAGCTAACACCAGAAGAGATGGCTGAACTTGAGTCTATTGCCTCAGCTGATTCAGTCAAGGGGGAACGATATGGTGCTGGTCTTAGTACATATGCAGACTCCGATACCCCTCCACTGTCATCATGGAAAGCTTAATCAATGTTTTGAGTCTTTTGTTTGGTGTGTGTTCGTTTTATTCTGTAAGCATGCTTTAAATAATGGGTAAAAGCCATATATTAGCAACGAACTTTCAAAAAAATTCAAATATAGGTAACAAACTTTGTTTATTACTAATCTAGTCATTGAAACCAGCTAATTTGTGATGATATAGTAAATATGACCTGTTGAATATGGAAAATGACCGACACGTCATCAATTAACGACCGTTAGTGGTATATTTTTTCATCGTTAGTCCTTTTTACTAACGACCGTTAGTCCTTTAACGGAAATTCGAAATTAGAAAGTTTTTTTTTTTTTTTTTTTTTTTTTTTTTTTCGTTTTAATTAGAAAGTTTTTTTTTTTTTTTTTTTTTTTTTCTCTCATTTTCGTTTTAATTAGAAAGTTTTTTTTTTTTTTTTTCGTTTACGTTTTCATCCATTTTTCTTCCGCTTTCGTCCGTTTTTATTACGTTTTAGTCCGTTTTTCTTCCGTAATAAAAACGTAATAAAAACGGAAGAAAAACGTAATAAAAACGGAAGAAAAACGGACTAAAACGTAATAAAAACGGACTAAAACGTAATAAAAACGGACGAAAACGAAAATGAAAAAAAAAAAAAAAAAAAAAAAAAAACTTTCTAATTAAAACGAAAATGAAAAAAAAAAAAAAAAAAAAAAAAAAAAAAAAAAAAACTTTCTAATTAAAACGAAAAAAAAAAAAAAAAAAAAAAAAAAAAAAAAAACTTTCTAATTTCGAATTTCCGTTAAAGGACTAACGGTCGTTAGTAAAAAGGACTAACGATGAAAAAATATGCCACTAACGGTCGTTAATTGATGACGTGTCGGTCATTTTCCATATTCAGCAGGTCATGTTTACTATATTGTCACAAATTAGCCGGTTTCAATGACTAGATTAGTAATAAACAAAGTTTGTTACCTATATTTGAAATTTTGTGAAAGTACGTTGCTAATATATGGCTTTTACCCTTAAATAATAGCTGGAGAGTCTTTTGTTTTCACGTGCTGCTATACACGTATGAGCTTAGTTTTCTTGTAAGAAACGTGTTTTGTATTTCAAAACATTGTTAAAGCCTATCAGGCGTGTGATTTTATCGCTGCAATGTAAGAGTTTGAGGTTTATGAGAATAACGAATAAAGACGGGTTTCTGTTTGGAGTGTATGCTTAAGTTTACAAACTGATTATAGTTTTTGTTTTACAAAAGAAATCTCTTTGATTTATTACTTTATACTAAAGTGTTTATACCATATGAATTATCAAAATTGCACGCGACAATAGCGCCTGTTCGTCCACGTTTAGATAACCATTGCTCCTGATGCGACTCAAAGAATGACAAGTAGCCTTGTCTATGTTTTGAGTTTCTGTGCTGTGGAATAGAAAAGTCAAAAATGATTTTAAAATTTTGCAATTATGGGACTAGGATTTTCAAGATAAGTTTAATAATATATTTTTTTTAACCCAAAGATAGCACTAATTATACTTAGGATAGAATTATTAACCAGGGGTGTTCACAACTCTGTTTTAAACCATATAAACCAAAAACCTAACCGCCTAGAAATCGATCTTGAAATCAATATTCCATTCAAAACCCGACCGAAATGAACCAAACCGAACCGAACCGAATTGAATAATCGGTTTATGGTTCCGTTTTGGTATAGCAAAATGCTAACAGAACGGTATTTGCATTTTCTAAATAAGAAAAATCACACAAAAAGGTATTTGCACCTCCTAGGCCAATTTAAATTTTATGTACAACTTAATTTTTAATTTAAGGTATCGATTATATTTTTTGTTCTTTATAAGGCATTTAACTTTTCAAAAGTGTTTAACTGTCACAATTTTAACCGAAATGAATATAAATGCTCAATTATAACGATACATCACATTATTTAATGATTTTAGCTAAAAAACGACCGATAACATCTTTCGAAAAGTCGAAAAATCTTACAATTCTCAAAAAATAACTTAATACCTTAAATAGGAAAAAATAAAACTACGTACCTAAAATTCAATTTGACCTAAAGTATAATACTTTTTTATACGATTTGTCTTTTTAAATATTAAAAGAATTTTGCTAATAACAGTTATAAAGGCATCCACGATGAGAGTTTCAAGAAAGGTTTAAAACCGAAACCAAATCAAAAAAACCGAACCGAAAAAACATACCAAAATTAAAAACCGATGGTTCGGTTTTTAATTTTTCAATAACCGAAAATACGGCTCGGTTTCGGTTTTCATACAAAAACCGAACCGTAAAAACCGAACCGAACTGATTTTATTATATAATAATATAAAATTAATATAATACGAATAAATAACTAAATAAATAAAATTTATAAATTCATATTTATTTTGTTGGTAGATTTATAATATATTATCTTAACATTTATGTTTATATGCATGTTTGTCGTGTCGTGTGTTTACATGAAAATGTTTCAATAAATATATGACGATGATCATATTATGCGTATTTTCACTTGCATGTACGCGTCTAATCTATATGTGTGTAATTATATAATTATGTAATAAACATTATTAATTTATTATGCTTAGATTGACAAAATAATAATAATAATAATAATAATAATAAATAAGAATAACCAATTTTCTATGTAATACAAGTTTGTTGGTATATATTTACCATGTCAAATATAAACGGTTAGAAACCGGAAAAACCGAACCGAAACCGATAATAAACCAAAAAAACCGAATCGCCAAAAACCGAACGGTTTCGCTTTTGGGTTCTATAAAAACCAAACATTTCGGTTCGGTTTCGATTTTAGCCAAAAACCGACCCAAACCGAACCTTGCACACCCCTATGAAAATGTTTTTGTTTTTTTTTTTTTTTTTTTTTTTAATCATAATAAATTTATGTTTCATGTCCATATAGAATTAGTGGTCTAAAATCTCAAAAAAATTCATAATTTTGATGTATTTGTAATTGTTTAGTATTTTATAACTTAAAAATGTTTACATACATAATGCTAAAATTAAAAGCTTATAAATTGATGATTTGATAATTTTATAAACATTTTAAAAGATTCATTATTATGGATGCTCTAAGAGTTGTGGTTAAGAGAATGAAATTTGTTTCATAGTCTCATAAAAAGTGTTATGATTGAATGACAATCCTGAAAAATATAGAGACAATGTTGAAAAGGTGTATGTACAACAAACAATTGTTTCTGATCGGATGATTCGGCTTATTACAAGCAATTGTAGTATATTCATTCTATAACCATACTCATAAGGACTTTTATTAGAGAAGAAGAATATATATATATATATATATATATATATATATATATATATATATATATATATATATATATATATATATATATATATATATATATATATATATTAGATATTTAATTTATTGAAAATGTTTAAAGCTAGAGGCCCAAATTCACATACGACCTAAATTAAAAAGCCCAATGTGAATATCATAACTCAAAGCCCTTTTTAAATACTTTATCGTTCTCTTTTGTCTTTACAATCACTCCCTCAAGGCCTCTATGAAGAAGAAAGTCAAGAAACAAAATTAAGCAAGAAAATAGCGATGAACTTACGATCAAATTTTAATTGTAACATTGCTTGCTATATATACTCTGTTTTGGACATAACCTAAGAACAAAGAACATTCAATCTACTATCACAACTATAACAGACAAGAAGTATATCTGAATACCAAAGAAAAAAATTATTCCTCCTACAGCATACTGGAACAAATACATCTTCCTCAAGCAAGCATTCTATCAGCCTCTATAAGATTCACCTTAAGAGTGCACCATAACCATCTAGCTACATTTCCAAGCTCTCTCCACCTTGATCATTCAACCTGCCACCACAATAACCAAGGCAGAAAGAGAGCTTGGCATCACTAGACACCCATAACCTCTCCACAAGTAAGGGCTATACCAACAATGCTACATTTCCATTTACTACAATGGCTTCATATAGTTGGGAACACACTCCTTACAGTGAGTACCACCATTACCTCCTTGGCAGTGTATAGATAGGACCAAGTAGCTTCATCTTTCACACCTCACAATTCCTATATTCATACACTGCCCACCAAACTCACTTACCCTATTCACATTGGAAACCTATTCTTCTAGAAAGCCTAATAACACAGTCTCATTTACCTAACAAAGGCCTAATGAAACCTGTAATTGAAGCTTAATAGAGAAAACATCTCAAAAAGAAACCAAGGTACAAGGCCATCAATGTGTAGTGAGTTTAAAACATAGTCTCCAATATCTATGAATAAAGATCAGAGACTACTATGGTAAACAACCAAATACTGCAGATAACCATTCTTATTAACCCAAACACCCTTGAAAGTCTTCAAACAGATCACAATAGAGTGTTCAGGCACCAAAGCTATTCAGATGAAATATTCTCCATTAACATACATCCTGACTCAATTTTTACTTCCCATTCTTTTCCATTTAACCTTCCATTTAGCTTCCACATTCCTCACATTTAGACTATCTTTTACTGTTACCCCATTTAGCTTGTACTTAACATTTTCCACAATTCTATTGTAAACTTCTTGACTGCTATTATGGACATCTCTAAAGATCCTCCCATTTCTCTCTTGCCAAATGAAATAGACACATGCTGCAAGAACCAATCATTTAACAACCCACCCAATGTTCTTATTCATATAATCATTTGCTAATCTTCTAATCAATTCTTGCTAGTTACTTTCCTCACAATTAATCTCAGCCATTTCCTTTGCTTTACTCCATACATCAGAAGAAAATTTACATTGAAAGAATAGGTGTTGCAGATCTTCATTATCATTTTGATACAATGGGCATCTATTGACATTGTACAGACCCCACTTTGCCATCTTATCTTGAGTACTCAGTCTATTTTGTATAGCTAACCAGACAATGAAAGAATGCTTAGGTATACATTGTGCAAACCCGATCAATTTCCACCAGCATACCTTTGGCACTGCAGTACTCAAATCAATGGTAGCAGTTTTGACAGAAAATCTAACTTTCTCCTCATTCTTACTAATCCAAACCATTGTATCATTATAATCATTCTGGAAATTATGATCTTCAATACTCGTGATTAATGGGAACTTATCATACCAATCTTGTAGCCACTTCCATTTCCCATTTTGCATCATATCACTAACCTTAATATTAATGGGAAGCCTATCATCATATATGTCTCTGTGGGAAATATATTGAATCAGAGGTCCCATCTCACTCCAATTATCATACCACATTGAAGTACCATTACCATTATTTACCAGGTATTTGACATGATTTTTTATTTTATCCCTGATCTTGAGTAGATTTTTCCAACCCCAACTATCCCCAGTCTCAATATTTATCTCCCATATACGTTTGCCTCTCAATTTCACTGTATGCACCCATTGAGTCCATAGAGTATATTTTTTAATAGCAATATTCCAAATATGTTTTGCCAACATTGCTTCATTCCATTTTTGCAAATCTTTTAGACCTAAACCCCCTTGATCTTTTGGTCTACAAATAGCATCCCAAGCAACTTTAGCTTTACCTTTAGAAGACTCACCTTTGTTCCAAAGAAAACCCTCCAGTATTTTGTTAATTCCCTTAATGGTTGTAGCTGGAATTAAGAAAACAGATGACCTATATACATGAATGGATTCTAATACTGCAGCATTGAGAAGAAGTCTGCCTGCATAAGACAAGAATTTATTCCTCCAGTTATTGATTCTTTTCTTGATTCTCTCCAATAAACAGCTACATTCTATTACCCCCCATATCTTTTCAATTAAAGGAACACCTAAGTATTTAACTGGCAATTTCCCCACAGCAAATGGAAGAATCAGATTAATAGCTTCCTTTACCTCTTTATTCATACTCCCAAAATAAACAGTGCTTTTGGATTGATTAGGAATCAGACCTGAACAGCTGTTAAATTCCTCAAGAGTTCTTTTGATCACATTCACTGAGCTTGAAACTCCATGGCACATGACTAGAAGATCATCAGCAAAACAGACATGAGATAACTTGTTTTTCTTGCAACCAAAATGATATTGAAATTCTTCATCATTATGGATCTGTCTTTTTAACATTAGGGAGAAGACTTCCATCACAAGTGTAAACAAATATGGAGATACAGGGTCCCCTTGTCTCAAGCCTCTACCACCTTTAAAGTATCCCACTCTTTCACCATTGATGCATAAAGTGAATGCAGTGGTTGTAACACACTGCATTATCCAATGAATCATCTTCTCATGGAATCCAAAACCAACAAGAATGCTTTTAAGAAATCTCCATTCAATTGTATCATAGGCTTTTTGAAGATAAATCTTAAAAGCAACTCTCTTAGGACCATTTTTCCTATTATAGCCTTTCATGATCTCTTAAGTCAAAAGAATATTATCTTGGATTTGTCTTCCAGGAATAAAAGCACTCTGGTTGCTACTCACCAAATGACCCAAAACAGGCTTAATTCTATTTGTGATGATCTTACTAATACATTTGTAAAGTACATTGCAGCAGGCAATTGGCCTGAATTCAGTAACTTTGTTGGCAGTTGGAACATTTGGAATCAGGGTTACAAGGGTTTCATTAATCTCACCTAGTAACTTCTTTCCATTTTAATACGTTTTATGAGACTAGTGGTAATAAGCCAAGGAGGCGTGTGCTACGCGTGCTACCTTATTATCATCACCATGTTGGATGCATCTTACGTGTTTTTGGGGAGAACTTGGTCGTTCAGACGACTTACTTGTGGAGGTTATTATTGTGTGTGTGTGTGTTATATTTTTGTTTTGTGTTTAAGTGAGATATGTTTTGGTGGTGAAGTTGGTTATGTTGTTACAATAAGGTGTTATTTGTTTTTTTTTAAAGAATCACTTTTCACCTCTTTCACATATTTCCTCTTCGGGAGTGCAGAGCTTTCCATTTGTTTTTTATCCGTTTCGTCCGTTTTTATACATTTTCGTCCGTTTCTATACGTTTTGTATGGATGGAAATGTAAGAAAACGGGTGAAATGTATACAAACATAAGAAAACAAGCGAAAACATTTAAAAACGGATGGAAACGTAAGAAAACGGGCAAAATGTATAAAAACAGATGAAAACGTATAAAAATGGGCGAAAACGTATGAAAACGTGTGAAAACGTATAAAAATGGACGAAAACGTAAGAAAACGTATAAAAACGGATGAAAACATATGAAAAAGCATAAAAACGGACGAAAATGTATTAAAACTGACGAAAACGTATAAAAACGGACGAAAACGTATAAAAACGGATGAAAAAGTGTAAAAACGTATAAAACAGATGAAAACTTGTAATTGATACTTTGTATTTTAAGCGATTACTTGTTTCGCACTCAGCATTTTAGTATCATTTGACAAAATTGTTAATACAAATATCGCCTAAAAACGTTATTTATATTTTACGATCTTTGCTAAGTTTTGTTAACGACAAAGTGTAAACTTTGGTTTCTAGTAAAACATAATTTTAGTTTAAAGACTTGCATAATTAGACATTTGCTACATTTACATTTCATATAAAACACAACAATTTTTATATTTCTTAAAATAAAAAAATGTTAACATCACATCATTCATTTATGGTAACTTTATGTGTTTGACTTACCATAACCTCTAACACATTTTTGGAAGTATTCCACTTTTGTTTCAATGTGTTTGACTATAATTTAGTTGATGTGACTTTGGGTGGTTTGGAAAGATTTATTGCAAAACCTTCTGTCAGCCCGGCGGAACCCTGGAGATACACGGGCGGAACCCATCTGAGGGTTCCGCCATATCAGCCAGGCTTGCAGAATGTTTTGCTATAAATACCAAGCCATTTGTTTGTATTTAGGTTCATCACTTCTCATTACATTTTACACACACACATTCATATCATTCATCTAACCCTTTAACATTTCATTTTGTGTGAAGTTTCTTTTGTAGCAAAGAAGTTCACAAGTACATATAAAGTTTACAAGTATTCAACACAACGTTGCAAGACTTGTTAGCTTAGCATCGTGTAAACTTTGTGTAGTTTACACTTCATTTGATTGTGTATTTTCAGTTGTGATCGGTTAGTATTTTAGGCCTTAAAATACATAGAGTGACGGGAGTTGTTGTACCCTTGTAAAAGAACTAACGGGGGTGGTTGTACCCTTGTAAAAGAACTCGACATCTAGCTTAGTGTCGGTAATTGTGTAAGCGACGTGTAAGGTTTTCTCCGCCGGTGAAAGGAGCTTGTTGACTAGTGAAAGAAACCCTCGAGTTGGATACTCGGGGCGTGGACGTAGGGCAAGAAAAAAGAGTCCTTGTAGCCAAACTACGATAAATACTCGTGTTCTGGTTTGATTGTTTCTTTCTTTATACTTGAATGTTATATTTTGTCTTTGTGTTCATATCTTTGATTAAACGGAAAGTTTCAAAAGATAATTAAACGAAAAACCGGTAAAACTACTCAACCCCCTTCTGGTTTTCCACAATTGGCATCAAGAGCTACGTTACTCAAGCTTTTAAAATATATTTTGTTTTAAAACTTGAAACGATCCATGGATTTTGAAAATTACAAAGAAGGGCAATCTATGCAAAGACCACCACTTTTTGAAGCAAATGGTTTTATATATTGGAAAAACCGATTTGAAACTTACGTGAAATCCAAAGATATAGATTTATGGTATATAATCATTGATGGTGATAATATAGTTACGAATAGTAAAGATGAAGATCAAAAGAAATTAATTGCTAAAAATAATGAAGATAAAATGATGCTTTACAATGCTTTGTCTAAGAAAGAATATGAAAGAGTCTTTATGTGTAAAACCACCAAAGAAATTTGGCAATCTTTAATAGTCACTCATCAAGGAAACTCACAAGTTAAGGATAACAAAATTGATCTTCTTGTTCAACAATATGAACAATTTGCTATTCCCGAAGATGAGACTATTGATAGTGCATTTGCTAGGTTTAACACTATTATTACTTCACTTAAAGTACTTGATGAATCTTTTTGTAGCAAGAATTTTGTCAGGAAATTCCTTAGAGCACTCCATCCGAAGTGGAGAGCAAAAGTAACGGCAATTGAAGAATCCAAGGATCTTTCAAGCATGTCACTTGACGAGCTAATTGGAAACCTCAAAGTTCATGAAATGGTAATGGAAAAAGATTCGGAAATAGTTAAAGGCAAGAAAGAAAAGGTTAAGTCCATTGCCTTGAAAGCTAGAGTCCAATCAAGTGATGATGAAGAATCTAGTTCGGATAGTGATGATGAAGAATATGCCATGGCTGTTAGAGACTTCAAAAAGTTCTTTCGTAGACGAGGGAAGTTTGTAAGGGAACCTAAAGATGACAAGAAAACCTTCCGAAAAGATCGTGATGATAGGAAAGGAAAGGTTGAAAGGAAATGCTTTAGGTGTGGAGACACAAGTCATCTCATAGGAGAATGTCCGAAACCACCCAAAAGCAAATCTCAACAAGCGTTTGTGGGTGGTGCTTGGAGTGACTATGAAGAAGATGACGATGAGCCGAAAAATGATGAAATTGCTCTCATGGCTCACGACACAAATGAGGTACTCTCCGACTCATCTTACTCTTCTATTGATGATGACACCTTACAAAAAGAATATAACAAACTTTGTGTATTAAGCTTAAAAATCATAGACAAAAATAAATTTTTGAAAACTAAAAAGGAGTTTTTAGAAAATGAAGTTTATGAGTTAAAAGAAAAAGCTAAGAGATTAGAAAAGAGTAAAGGTATTGACACATCGTGCAAATCGTGTGAAGAGCTTAAACTCGAAATTGAGAAACTTAGAATTAATCAAGATGATCTAATAAAACAAACCACAAAGTTTAAGAAGTTCGATAAAAGTATTTCTTGTGCGGATGAAATTATGAAACTTCAAAACTCACCATTTGATAAAACAGGACTAGGTTTCATGAAACTAGAAACTTCAAAGAGTCAAACGAAACAAGAAAAGAAAGCACAAGAAACTAACAAAACTGCTACAGCAGCCCGCGGAATAGACGGAACCCAAAATAGGGTTCCGCCCGTTGAACCCAAAGGTTCCGCCGGGTCTGCAGCAGCAGTGAAAACTTCTACGTCGGATCGTTCAAAATATGTTAAAGTCACATATAAAAATGAAACTAAACCTGCTATTATAACTGGAGTAGGACTTAGTAAAAATGAATTTAGAACTAGAACTACTCAACTGAGACCTAAGACTCCAATTCCCAAACGCCCCTTTTCAAAGAGTAACTACAACACACGACCAAACTACCAACATGTTTGGAACCAAAACACTCCTGGACATTACCAAACTTTAAATTACATGTCATGGAACCCTTATGTTCTATTTTCATACTTGGATCAAGTTAATGGTATGCTTAACCAAAATGGACCCATGAGAAATTGGGGACCAAATGTGTAGGACCTTAGATATATCAACTTTAATAACAATATAAGCACTAGAAGAAGGAAAGATGGTGACTTGGTAAGATGTATGTGGCGTCAATATGTAATAAGAATAAGAGATGAAATAGAAAGCTTTTATAAAAAACACACACACTTTCACACACAAGCACACTTACAAATGACTAGGTAAGTGCCTTATATAGTTAGAGAGAAAGGCCTCATGGGCTTTCTAATGGACTTGGGCTTGGACTTGGTTTACATGAATTATAAAAGGCTTACTAACATAACTCTTAACATATTAGATTACCAAGTCCAATGCCCAATGACTAAACTATTACTAATCTTAACAAATGACACAAAGTTACAATATGAGAATGACCATCACTTCTATATAAATATTCTTAATGCTAACAATCTCCCCCTAAGGGGTGGTCATTCGAATGATGCTCCACGTGAGTGGGTCTTCCGTGTTCTTTGTCTTTAACTTTGTGTGTCGTTGTAGAATAGTCTTTAGTCTTTGTTCCTTCATGCTTTGTGATCTTTGATAACTGACTTTACATCGTTCTTTGTTCCTTTGTGATGTGGAGTTATCTGCCTTTCATCACTTCTGCGTCTGTGGTGGTTGTTTGCCATTCCAACATGCTCATACATGTTTGGACTTTGATATTCATATGCACGTAGTTCCCTTTCTATCACTTTGATCTTTAGTCTTTATACTTTGTAGATTCTTCTTTTTGGCGTAGAATCTTTCTTTGAACTTTGTGTTGTATAGATCTTTGAGGGAGCTTTCTTTAACTTCCAGATGTATGTATGAGCATGCGGAATCTGTCGCCATGGAGATGATGCATATCTGTAGGTAAATAGTTAGCAATAAATCAACCGGTACTTACAGGTTCAAATTAGAGATCGTCAACAGCATAGTGTGAAGACTCCTTCTAACCCTTACCAAGGCCGTTCCCATGTCAGATACTCCCGAGGGAGCTTACAAGACCTACTTAGTAGCTCAATGACTGGGTGAGTCGCTGGGGATCACTCCACGACTGTAGACCGTTTGAAACCACCGCGAACACTAAGCGTAACCCATAAAGAATTATCGAAGTGACCTTCTGTCAGGGCTGCTTGATGTTGACCCTGGCAGGAATTTCCATTCAATCATTGAGAATCACAAAAGTGAATCCTCTCATAAATGTTCTGGCAGATTGCTAAGATCTGCGTAGGACTCTTTACATCTAGCGTCCTTAATGTTGAACAACCAGTGTAGAAATATCATGTGTTCCTATGAGATCTTTTGATGAATCTCGGGGCTCTAGACTCGATAAGTGCACATTTGGTTTCCTATGCGGAGATTAGGGAGAGGTCTCCTGTTTCAATACCAACCATCTCTAAGAGACAGGTCGATAGATTACACCGGTTCCCCGTGAGAATGAAACAAGTACCTTTTAAGAGATACCCGAGTGGCTAGAAGGTTTAGTGCAGTGTGTCACTGGGTCCATGACGTCTTTATCTTCAATACCGATGTCACCTTAGTAACGACCAGTAGCATACGAGTTGAACCCGGTGTCTGCCCTAAGGTTGAACATTTGGAGGGCTATTTCTTTTCACCCTTTTTCATAACTTTTCTTTTTAATTCTTCAACCCCTTCTTTCTCCTTTCTCATTTTCTCCTTTTTTCAATCATACCTAAGGACTTCTAATTCTAATCTATTGGATTTGTCCTTGGTTAGATCCCTCCGGCTCTGGCGGATCATAGGACGGTTTTTCCTAACCTTAGTCACCTTATAACTTCATGACTATCCTATTGTTGCCATGAAACCATTTATTGAAAAATCTCTCAAAGTGTTCATGATAATAAAACACATTGTTGTTACCACTTTGAGAGTTTTGCAACTTTTGAAGGACTCCCCCTTCACATGTGCTCATCTATATTTTAAGAAATTTGCACATGCGGGAGAAGTTTGCACTTTTTGAATTGATCCACTTTCAGTGAACATGACCGATTCGAGACACGCTTACATCACTAGTTAGACTAGCTTGAAATTATTACCCGTCCTGGTCAAGTCCAAAGAAAGTCTCTCGATATGGTACATTCTACTCAGACAAGTCCTATTCGAGACACGCTTACATAACTAGTTAGACTAGCTTAAAATTATTACCCGTCCAGGACAAGTCCTTTCGATTACTGACATTTTAAGCTTCTTCAATTCATTGGTACTTACTGAGTCAAGCTCTTTTGAGATTCAGTCACAAACTTTAAACATCTTTGATCACATTTTAATCATGTCTTCTCCCCCTCAAAAATAGCATAACGTGATATTTTTGATATCAACTGTTTAAGAAAAAGCTTTTGGAGAGAAAGACAGATTTCATTTTGCATGAATTCGGAACATTTTTGTTTTTATACTCCCCCTTAATAATAGCTCATTTTTAAGATCAATTAAGTATTTTGAGGGAGTTATCTTGAGCACTCATTTTGAGAGATTTCGAGAAATCTTTTGAACAATCTTGAAAAAGTGCTCAAGAATTTTGTTTCAAAACGAGTTTATGCTTGAAATCTTTTTCGTTTGTTTAGACTCGAGCTTTTTGAAAAAGATTTCGTCATTGAACGTACGAGTCCTTGATTTGAAAATAATCAGAAGTCATCATATAAGTTCGAGTTTCGTACTGAGGTATACGAAAGCCATTGTGAAGAAACTTTTGAGAAACGACATGTTTTAGTAAAACATTAAAAAGAACTCCCGTTCAAGCATCTGTACATGTCCGCATCATTGTTGAATGACATTTCTAGAAACGTACAGAATATTGATTTATACGAGAGACATGTCGTGAGAAGAATATTTTTGTATTTTTTGATTTTATATAGTTTTTGTATATATATATATATATATATATATATATATATATATATATTTTTTTTTTTTCTTTTTTTTTTGTTGGTTTTTCAAATTTTGTATTTTGTTTTTTCAAAAATATTTACAGCGAAGCGATTTTGAAAACATTTTTCAAGAAGATTCGAGAAGACGTTCTAGCTCCTTAGGAGTTAGGCTTCGCATGCCAATTCGTCGAACTACATAGTCAAACCTTTCTTTTGGAAGGGCTTTAGTAAATAGATCGGCGAGTTGATAATCAGTCTTAACGAAAAATAATTCAACAGTACCCTCTTCCACGTGTTCTTTGATGAAATGGTAGCGGACTTTGATATGCTTCGTCTTAGAGTGATGTACGGGATTGCACGAGATGGCTATGGCACTTTTTGAGTCACAATACATAGGTATTCTGTCAAAAGTAAAGCCATAATCTGTGAGCTGTGTCCGCATCCAAAGAACTTTGGCACAACACGCAGACAGAGACACATACTCGGCTTCGGTGGTAGATAGCGCAGTACAATCCTGTTTCTTTGACGACCAGCTTACAAGCTTTTCACCCAAAAATTGTGCTCCACCTGATGTACTCTTTGCTGTAACTTGATCACCAGCATGGTCTGCATCTGAAAATGCTGTTAGATTAAACCCTGAATCCTTCGGATACCAAAGTCCCATGTTAATGGTGCTTCGTAGGTACCGAAAGATCCGTTTAACCTCTTTGAGGTGATGTTCGGTAGGCTTTGCCTGAAACCGTGCTAACAAATAAACAGCAAATTGAATATCGGGTCGACTAGCAGTTAGGTACATGAGAGAACCGATCATGCTCCGATATTTCTTCGGATCAATGGGTTTCCCAAACAAATCAGCACCTATTTTTGGTGAAGTGACCATTGGTGTACCAACAGAATCACAATTTTCCATTCCATGTTTTTTCAAAATCTCTATTGTATATTTAGCTTGATTGATAAAAATACCACGTGGGGATTGATGTATTTGTAAACCAAGAAAGAATTTTAGTTCCCCCATCATGGACATTTCAAATTTGCTTTTCATGAGATTTTCAAAATGTTTTGAATGGTTAGGGTTGGTTGATCCAAAAATTATGTCGTCCACGTAAATTTGAACGATCAAAATGTCATCTTTGAATTTTTTGATAAACAAGGTGTCATCAACCATTCCTTTGGTGAAATTGTTTTTAAGCAAGAAAGATGATAGTTCGTCATACCACGCTCTTGGAGCTTGTTTTAAA
Organism: Artemisia argyi; assembly: GCA_030686995.1. Lineage (NCBI taxonomy): Eukaryota > Viridiplantae > Streptophyta > Magnoliopsida > Asterales > Asteraceae > Artemisia > Artemisia argyi. The sequence continues at coordinate 182,961,136 of CM060708.1, read as the reverse complement.
CCATAAATTGCTTTCTTAAGCTTGTAGACGTAGTCTGGATGATCTTTGTCGATGAATCCCTCTGGCTGACTCACATACACTTCTTCTTTCAGAGTTCCATTCAAGAAAGCAGTCTTAATATCCATATGATAGACTGTGATGTTTTTTGAGCTGCATAGGCTAAGAAAATCCGGACTGCTTCAAGTCTAGCTACAGGCGCGAATGATTCCTCGAAATCTATCCCTTCTTCTTGTGGATAACCTTTAGCCACGAGACGAGCTTTGTTGCGAATAACAGTCATTTCCTCATCCAGTTTGTTTTTCCACAACCACTTGAGATCAAGAACACGTATATCAAGTGGTCGTTCAACAAGTTCCCAACTATCATGTAAATCGTATTGAAGAATTTCATCCTGCATCGCTTCTATCCAAGGGTATTCTGCCATTGCTTCCTGAATGTTCTTTGGTTCTTTGAGGCTGATTGAGCAAATATAAATGCACAATTCGAGATCAGTGGCAAGTTGTCTCCTTGTCTGAACTGGCTTTGAAGGTTCACCAATAACATGTTCTATTGGATGGTCTTTTGTCCATTGAAACGTAGAAGGGTACCTTGGGTGTAACGAATGTGTGTTAGATGGTTCTTGTAACCTTGAAGAAGATTCAGCAGAGTCTGTTGCAAACGGGTTTTCAAATATTTCTTCTTCTTCTAACGCATCATTGTTTGAATTATTTGTTGGTTCTTCTTGAAAATTTGTGTTTTGGTTTTGCTCATCAACGCTTGGTAGAACAGTTTCAAGTACTGGAGTTGCTTGAGTAGATGTAGATGATGTTGATGTAGTTGGTGCTTCAGCTTCGATTGTTGTGGATGCATCTTGTGGTGGTGGTGGTGGTTGATGGTTTTGAGCGGGTGCAGCGGAATGTTGATTTGATGCATTTGTCGAAGTTCCACCATAGTATTCATCAAACATTAACTCAAAGAAATTTTCCAGTTCTTGTTCTGAAGGTTTATCCGTGTTTGTTGACTGAGCTCCTTGAGGCACGAGTCCTGAACTTATGTGTCCAGAAGTCTGCATGTTTAGTGCGGGTCCTAATCCGTTTTGATTAGAAGTCATCGGATTAAGCGCGGGTTCTAGACCGAGTCTCTCAGAAGCCATCTGTGAAATCTCGTCAAACTTCATATTCATCGTCTCCATTATCTTTTTCGTTCTTCTATTATACACCCTGAATGCCCTCGAGTTTTCTGAATATCCAATGAAGATTCCAATATCACCCTTAGCTTTTAACTTTCCTAGATCTTCTCTATCATTCGTCGGATAACACAAAGCGCCAAATACGTGAAGGTAAGAGATGTCAGGTTTACGGTTGTTCACTAGCTCATATGGGGTTTTATTGAATCTCGAATGGACTAGGGATCGGTTTTGAGTGAAACAAGCAGTGGCAACAACATCAGCCCATAAGAAAAGTGGTGCACTAGAATAAATCAGCATTGTGCGAGCAGCTTCCACAAGAGTTCGATTTCTTCTTTCAACTACCCCATTTTGCTGTGGAGTTCTAACAACTGATGTTTGGTGAGTGATTCCCACATCTTCAAAGTAGGTTCTTAACTCCTGATTAGTGAATTCTGTGCCGTTATCTGTTCTTACAATCCTTACTGGAGCTTGAAGTAGAACTTGGATACGCTTCAGAAAGGTGATGATGGTACCTGGTGCTTCGTCTTTTGACCTCAAAAACTTTACCCAAGTATATCTTGAATAATCATCAACAATAACAAGAATATACTTCTCCCCATTAATGCTTTCAACTCTCATTGGGCCACATAAGTCCATGTGAAATATATGTAACCTTGCTTCAGAACTAGGTATGGTTTTGGGTTTATATGATGCTCTTTTGCTTTTTCCTTGTTCGCATGATGGACATAGGTGATTCTTGGTGTATTTGAACTTAGGAAGTCCGGTGACGATGTTGTCTTTGGCTAAGTTGTTGATCGTGTCGAAATTGAGATGGGATAATCTTCTATGCCACAACCAAGACTTAGTTTCGGTGGCCCTGGTCATAAGACAAATTGGTGATGTAGAAGCCATTTGGTTGATGTCAATAGCATACAAGTTTGTACCACGATTACCAGTTAAGAGATCATCACCAACCAAATTTCTTATAAAAACCGTGTTTCTCCTGAATGCAACTTCTAAATCTGCATCACAAAACTGCCCAACTGAAAACAAATTGTGTCCCAACCCTTCGACGTAGTAAACCCGAGTGATTAAAAAATTCCCAAACCGAAGATCTCCATAACCCTGAATAGCTGCTACATGATCATTTCCAAAGCGTACAGTTCCCATGAATTTCCAGACGAAATTGATCAGCAGCTTCAAATTCCCGGTCATGTGCTTGAAGCAACCCGAGTCGACGATCCAAAGACATATTTCGATAACCTACCAAGAACAGAAGAGTTTGTATTTGGAAACCGTTTTAAATTTGGTTCGATGGGGTTAGGAGTAAATTCCGAATCACACACATCAAAGGTTGCTACATGTTTATTTTGAACAACTTCTAATTTGCCATTCTGAAGAATGAACTCTCTACCCGTTGGTATCCACATACAAAACTTAAGGTAGTTCCTAGGCATTCGACTAATAGTGGTAGACCTAAAGCGTGCAACTAATCTTTCTAAAGATCTAGATCTAGCACTAGGTCTTTTTGGAACATTCTTCTGTTTAGGCATAACATTCACATTCTTAGAAACACATTCATCATGAACATCATTAATTAAACATTTCTTGCATATTAAACAAACAGAGTCATTACATGCATTAGAACCAGTACTTTCGACATTACATTCAGATGAATCATGTTTCTTATTACAAAGCGATAAATTCCTAGGGTGTTCTTCTACTTCTTCAACTTTATTCTTGCTACTACTCGTAGAGGCAGACGAGACTCTATTGTTCCTTGTATTGCTCCTAGGCTTTAGTCTGCTGCTCCTAGAGGTGCTTTCTAATCCTGTAGAAGGTAAGGCACACACATTAGGATTTATATTGTTGTCCTTTTTAGCATCACTAGACTCTTTAGAATTATCCTTTTTGCACGCATTTGTCTTAGAAGTGGAGGCAGACGCATTAGTGGGACTAATCCTAAAAAGGCCAGGTGCTAACACTTTAGGAGTTTTGACAACCGCTTTTCCTTTATCAACAATCTTTTCATTTTCACTTTTCTTGGGCAAGGGTGTTGGAGTGACTGGTTTTGTCAAATTCTTTTTCTCATCGACTTTTGGAGCAAACCTTGAAATTGACATCTTTGGTTTTTGAACCGTGTTTGAAACATTTGGTTTCTCCGAAGTCGACGGTTTTGCAAACTTAGTTTCCTCACCCTTCCCTTTTTGACTTTCAAGCTGAGCCCTCAAAAGATCATTATGCTCTTTCATATTCTTTAAGGCACGCTCATACGACAATTTGTCATACTTGCATTCTTCCTTTTTTCGGTCAAGTTGTTTAAAATATGAGACATTTTCTTTTTCAAGCTTTATAAGAGCATTTTCATATTTGGAAACAATGTCGGAGGTCTCAGCTCTTAATCTTTCATCGTCTTGAACAGAATAAGTTTGTAAAATGATGGACATAATATCAGTAGTCATAACAGCTTCGAAGAGAGAATCATTTAGGTTTTCCAAAACATTCATGTTTTCACGAGTTTCATTAGCGTCGTTTACCAGGGATTTGTGGTCCTTGACAAAGTCGGCCGTTTATTTTAAGAAAGCTTGTTCAAAATGGATTACCCTCGCACTGATGTTATTCAGTGGGATAGTAATTTCATTTTCAAAAACCTTTTTCTGTTCAATATGAAAACTGGAATGCCAGTTGTTAATACTGATTGTAGTTTTAGAATTAACAATATTTTGAAGTTCTTGAATTCTCTTTTTAACGTCATCCAGAATGTCTCTAGCCTCACTTGTATTAAAAGTGTTGTTAGAAGACATTTGTTCCATATTTGGAAGAGATTTGGAAACAATTTCTTTCTTAGAAAACATTTTTGAGAATGGTCGTTTTATGGAAAACACAGATGGTTCTTTTTGTGGAACAAAAGTAATTCCCGAAAGTTTGTTCAATTTGTTGTAATCAATGGGTTTCAAATCCTTTTGTTTCATTTTATTTATGCTCTCTTCGACATGTTCTATCGTTTGCACAGAATCCCGAACGACGGGAGGATCATGTTTAGTGTAAATCACATTACCATTATACAAAACATTCTGTTCTTGCTGAGCTTTCTTGAGATTACTGGGGGTGTTGTTACCAAGAGCCACTTTATGTTTCGTATGGTAAATCAGATTAGTTTGATTTGAAATCATTTTCATTGTTTGACTTGACTGACCCGACTTAACCACTAATTCTTCTAAATGTGCAATCATGTGTTCTGACTCTACGATTTCGACCAAAAGTTTGTCTTCTTTCATTACAAAGTCCTTTTTCAGCTCGTCCCGTTCTTTTTCAAGATTGGTATAAGTTGATTTTTGTTTAGAAAGTTGGTTTTGTAAATCAGAAATTTCCGCATTTAAAGATTTTATCTTTTTGAAAGAATTAACATCAAGTGTATCAAACTTGAGTTGCAATTGTTTTTCCCTTGAAACAGAATTTTGATAACCAGTTTCTAATTCAGACAATCTTTTGTTATGAAATTCAAAAGCTTTAACGTTTTCTTTGTAACTCTCAAGCTCAGCGGTCAATTTAACATTCGCGGCCTTAACATCGCGATTGATCTTTTTCACATTCTCAATTTCAATACGACAATTATTCAATAATGATTCAAACAAAGCACGTGTTTCCTCATCATTGTCAGCATGCTGTGAAACGAAGCCTCCATTATGATTCACATCTGGAGTCACTGAAGGAGTATTGCTACTACTTGGCGTGTCCAGGAATGTATCATAAGTGGATGCTTGCTTCTCAAAATGTTGTTCCTCATGAGGAGACATATCAAATATATCATTATTGTGACATGTGTTGAAATTTGATACCTCAGATGGTGCATTGGTGTCATAAACAAGAAGTGTATCAGAATCCGTGTCATACTTAGCTTCCTGAAGATTCGCCATGAATATGCAGTTCGCATCGATATCCTCTCTATCTTCCATGTCATCCATAAGAGCCATAAAATCATTCTCCTCTACGTTCAACTGACACCCTGCCTGAACCTTTTATGCCAACATCACTGCTTTCTACAAGTACTCTAGATCTTTCTTGTTCGGCTTAGTAGGACAGTTCCTTGCCATATGACCTACACCCTGACAGTTGAAACACTTTACCGGATTACCCTGATTCACATTTCCCAAATTCCCAACTACTGGAGCTGCAACATTTCTATTCTGATTACCCATTGCCTGATTACCAATATTTTGACCCCTCTGATTTTCAACAAACTGACCCAACTGATTCCCTGCATTCTGACCATACTGATTCCCTGCATACTGGCCTGCATTCTGCATATTCTGATTGCCCATATTAAATCCAGTAGCATATCCTTGCTGATTCCCATAAACTCCAACCATTTGGCCTCCATTACCCATATTGAAACTCGGCTGAGCAATCTGCTTGTTGCGAGTGTTCGATGAAATCCTTTGGTTGTTGTTAGTTGGTATAGAATAGCGTGCTTGGAATGCCTTTGACAGAAAAGCAAACGCTTGGGTCAATGCTGCAGTAGCTTCATCATTTTCAGTGAATCCTGGTTCTTGGAATTGTTGGTATTGCTGTTGTGGAATAACATGTTGTTGTTGCTGTGGGTAGAACTGTTGTTGGTAGACCGGTGTTAGTTGTTGAATGTATGATGGTTGCATGTAGTTGTGAGTGGGAGATGATGATGATTGTTGTGTGTTCACTGGTAGTGGTGTTGGTGTAGTAGCAATTAATGCAAGAGGATCATGATTCTTTGCCAATTTTTCTTTCCTTACTTCATTAGCCTCAACTTGGTTTTGCTTCAAAAAGTCATAGAGTTGATCATAATTCACCTTATGTAAGTCCTTTGTTTGATTGACAATTGTAACATAACGACCCCATTCTTCTGGAAGGTTATTGATGAATTTGATTGATATAGTCTTTTTGTAGTATAGTGATTGTTTTACCGAAGAAATGCTTAGGACAGTATTTCCCCGGGTCGTGTCCCAACGAAGGTGTGAATGGAATTTCGAATTCCCGAATCGTGAAACGTGTCGTGAAAGTAGTAAAAAGTGATTTTAGAAAGATTACACTAATGAATAAGAAAATAAAGCACAATTAACCAACTAAGCACGTAAATCAAATAAACAAACTTAAAACGTAACGTAGAATCGAAAACGTAAGCTAAAACGGAAAATAAACGTTAACGTACGAAATAAAACGCGACTTTTAAGCTACGCTACTCCTACGGACTTGGAAATAATTTTGAAAAGTTAAAAATGATAAAAGAAAATTTTGAGAAAAAGAAAAATATTTTTTTTACTTTTTATTTATTTTTTATGAATTAAAAACTATTTTAACTAATTGAAAATTAAAAGAAAATGCAAATAAAGTGAGAAAAATGCAAAATAAATTTCTAAAATTCTAAAATAAATGAAAATAATTTTCTAAAATATTTTTGGATTTTTCTTGGCTTTTTCTGATTTTTTTGGATTTTTTGTAATTAAAAAGTATTTAAAAATTGATTAAAATTGAAAATAAAATAGGAAAAATAGTAAATGGACTCAGAAAAATTTGAAAAAATTACAGAAAATCTAAAATAATAAAATAAACTTGAGAAAAAATTTTGAAAGAAAAATAAGCAAGAAAAATGCTGTTAAGCTTAAAACTGCTTATTATGAAGTGCTTATTGATAAGCACTTTGACCAAAGTTTGACCAAACCTTTACAAAGTGATTATTAGACTCAAATATGCTCAGATAAACAGAAGTGAGACCAAAATAATCACAGAAATACAGCAATGGGACCAACTGATGAAAATAAGTACTTAAGACAATAAGCAGTACGCAAAACAGATTAAGCTAAGGTTTAAACCTAATGGAAATAGTAACTAGGGGTACAGTAGAACTCAAATAATCAACAAACCTCAGCTTAAGAGCTACTAAACACAATTGCAGCCCTCAAAGTTATAGGCAGACTTACTCTTAAAACACACTCTTTGAAGAGCTCAATAAGCACTCCAGATAAGCTGAAAATGGAGAGCAATTGGGGGCAAATCCTAGCATAAACTACTGAGAACTCAGAAACATCAAAAGTTATAACAAAACAATTCAATAGATGGCCTAAATGATTCCTTAGAAAATTAATTGAAAACTGAGGAGCAGGGGACTGAGCAATTCACTCAGACAACTTAAGGCCTAATTTCCAATAAGCAAATTAATCCCAAAGTATTTTTTTCTTTTAGAAATTTATGAACTGACTACTAAACTCTCAAAACCAGTAAATAAAACTTATCTCAGTTCAACACTAAATCCTACAAATGCTCACAAAGGTATGTCCAAAAGCTGAGTTCAATATGTTTTTGACTTTATGATCTGATTCAAACTTTGACTAAAATGAAATTAAATCTGTCTTGAATTACTTCTAATGTTGTAATAAGCTGATATGCAACTACTTAAAGCTATCTACTATTAATTTGCAACTAATTAAGAGATTATGCAACTATATAACCTATTGAACTAACTGTGATGACCTATAGAATGTTAATTTGACTATTTAGTGATATAACTTATTCACTTATGCAGCTGTAAACCTAAATGCACCCTAAATGACTGACTAACCCAAACAACACCCCTGAAATAGTGATGATCACAGCAAACAATGCTGAACCAAACACCCTTTACTGTGACTGATGCAACCTAAACCTTACTTAAATTCAATCCAAATCCTCAAAACAGATTCAATAGTCCAAATAGTATCACAATCTCAGAGCTATGATGCAAATATCCTCAGAAGCAGGTAACACAGATCTCAGATACAGTATATTCAGACACTCATCAACACAAATCCATTAATAAGAAACAGCGATGAAACAGTTAGCAACAAAAAGTATCAATCTCAAACCTATTAAAGATACTATAACTAAACAACTTGCATTTGAAACCATTAACAGACTATATAAACAACAACTACAATAATCAAACAAACAAAATTAAGATCTAAACTACTTATACTCTTTTAGAGGAATTTAAAAATTACAAAGCACTTACAAATCCACCTCAGCTAAACAGAGGTGGTCTCCCACACAGCCTGTCTTTAAGACAGGCCAATGGCTCCAAATTGATTGTCTATTTTCCACAATAAGCTGAAGCTTATTGAAATAAGCTATTGACCAAGTCCAATTAACCACTTTAAATCAAAATAAGAGTTCACTACCTTACTGATTTGTTAATTTAGAATAAGCTTTTGCAAAATGAGAACAGAATTAAGGTAATTAAACAACTGAAAATAAATTGCAATTGAATTAAGTGAAACCTGAATTTTATTAAGAATGAAAGTTGAGTACAAACTAAGAAACTGAAAATACAATTTTGAAAGCTGAATTACTAAAAGTTACTTAACTATCTACTCCTACTCCTAAAATTTAAACCTATATCTAACACCTCTAAATGAAGTGAGTGAGTGGGTATATATAGCCTGAGGAGAAGGAAGCCATGTCACTGATCCGTGTGAAGGTTGTGATTTCTCTGAGCCCTCCTAAACCATTGGATTAAATCCCACTAGAAGCTTCATGCTATCTTTGATCCTCAGCCATTGATTGATGTGATTCATAAGACCTATCCTCCGTATTCTTTGCCATTGGACCACGTGTCCCATTTGCTGACATTCCCTGACATGTGCTGATCCTTCTAGAAGCTTATCATTGGGTAATTATTACCCAATCATGGTAATTTTTTGCGTGTGTGATTTAGGGTTTAATGCACAGTAATTTCTGGGAATATTTGGGGATAAAAAGGGGCGGGGTTTGGAATTTTGGGTGTTTTGGGATTGTTTTGATTTTATTATTAAACATGGTTGACCGGGTATATTGATGGGTTGACTGGGTTAAGGTTTGGGGTGGACCGGGTATTATTAAAATAGGGGTGGTAGGCTTATGTTATTGTGGGCTTGGGAAATGGGTTAAAGGGATGTTTTGTCGATCCGGTTGTTGTAGTGGTTTAGGATTAAGGATTAGTAAAAATAACAAGGACCAATTTTGTATTTTCTGAAACTATATGGACCAAATCTGCCATTCTCCCTTTTTATCTTGCAACGACCATACTTGAGTATATTGAAAGCTTGGAGGACTTGTCTTGTCATTTCTTAAAATTTGTACTTGTAAGGACCATATTTGTAATTAAATGAAACTTGAAGGACTAAATTTGCCATTTTCTCCAAACTTTCATTAGGGACCTTTCGTGCAACTTTATGAATTCCTGAGGACTTTTCATGAAATTTTAAGCTTTCCTTAATCATTTTGCTTCCCCGGCTCCGGCTTTTGACCTTTTTCCCATCTCGTGCTCGTTTTTGTCAGTTTTGTCTTGTTTTTATTCATTTTTCACATATCCGTACCTGCACATACACAAATACAAAAACACACGTTCTCTTGGCATATTTGGTTAGTATTTGGTGTATTTAGTCTGATTTTTGGTCTAAAAAGGATGTGTGATTAATCACTCATCATTGATGTTTGTTGCAATTGTTCGAGGTGTCAACTTGTTTCTGATTAACTCATTCATCAAAGTGCAAAACCTTGTGTAGTAAGATTCAATCTGTTCACCTTGAGTGGATGTAAAGTTCTCCCATTCAGTAAGAAGTTTGTTCTCAACGTCTTGTTGTCCAATCTCTGTTCCATGACATATCCTTCTAACACGTTCCCACATAGCATAAGCAGTTTCACAACTGTCGATCGCAGCAAAGATCTCCCGTGGTAATCCAAGTTGGATTAAATGCATTGCTATATCATATGCGGCGATCTGCTTCTTGTCTTCCTCTGTGTAATCTGCTTCTGTTTGTTCACGCACGAATGGTTGAGTAGGAGGTGTTGTATTTGGATTACCTTCAATTTGAACTTGTCTTGGCTTGAATGGACCATTTGTAATGGGGTTGATCATTAATTTACCATCAGGCTTTGTTTTGATGTAACGAAGCATGCGACTTGTCCATGGGAGATATCCACCTTTTTCAAGCATTGGAGGTCGGTTTTCCGCACCGGCTGCATGAATATCTTGCTGAGTTGCCATTGATGAGGTGTAGATTGATAAAGTTGATTCTTGGATCGTTCCAACGAAGTAGGAGTTGTGTTTAGTGTAAGTTGATGCAAGTTATTATGGTGAAAAATTTGATCAAAAACCTTAAAACGTCAATAACTTCTTCCCGGAGCGTTTCACGGTCGTTTTGACAGCTGATTCGTCAAAAAGTCAAATTCTTACGCGTAAAGCTTGATTTTACGCGTAAACCTTGAATAATCTTACGCGTAAGATGTTATGCGTAACCTTTAAGTTATGCGTAAGATCTAAAGTTATGCGTAAACAATATTGTTTATGCGTAGACTTTGATTTTACGCGTAAACTTAGAGTTTATGCGTAAACAAATTGATCTCTCAAACTTGTCCAAGCTTGAAAGATATCCCTTGTCGAAGTATTCCACAAACTTATCCAAGTCAGGGAAGTACTGAGTAATCTCTGATCGTTGAAGAAAACGTATGCGTAGGTTCTTTTGCGTAGAAAACTTATGCGTAGAATCCAACTTAAGCGTAGAATGTAGCCTTATGCGTAGGAACAGACTTAAGCGTATGATTTTAAGCATAGGATCTCAATCTTATGCGTAGACTTCCAACCTTTTGCGTAGAAAATCAATCTTATGCGTAGGAAAGTGAACTTATGCGTAAGAAGAGGGTTTTGACTACACTTAAGCGTAGGAAAGGGGTTTTGACTTAATCTTATGCGTAAACAGTACTGTAGACAACTAAGAAATCGTACTATTCACCCAAGTTACGCGTAAGATGACCAGAAAACGTGAAAAATCCGATTTTTTCAACCAAAACCACTTTTTTCACTTGTTTCTATTGATCAAATCTTTCCCAAAACACTTAGAATCACTAAAACTTCAATAAAAACAAAAATTTTAACACTAAAACTTTGTAAAAATCAAAACTTTTTGAAGAAAAAGTACACAAATGAATGAAAAGTGTAACTTTTTAACAAAAAACTTGATAAAAACACTCCTAAATCTTTGTGAGGCGATTGATACCACTTGTAGGACCTTAGATATATCAACTTTAGTAACAATATAAGCACTAGAAGAAGGAAAGATGGTGACTTGGTAAGATGTATGTGGCGTTAATATGTAATAAGAATAAGAGATGAAATAGAAAGCTTTTATAAAAAACACACACACTTTCACACACAAGCACACTTACAAATGACTAGGTAAGTGCCTTATATAGTTAGAGAGAAAGGCCTCATGGGCTTTCTAATGGACTTGGGCTTGGACTTGGTTTACATGAATTATAAAAGGCTTACTAACATAACTCTTAACATATTAGATTACCAAGTCCAATGCCCAATGACTAAACTATTACTAATCTTAACAAACGACACAAAGTTACAATATGAGAATGACCATCACTTCTATATAAATATTTTTAATGCTAACAAAATGTTTGAGTGTTTTTCGTAAAATAGGTGTGCCTCAAAGTATGTTTGGAACCGGATGAATGGATTAAAGATAGCGGTTGTTCAAGGCACATGACGGGTAACAAAAGCCTCTTCTCAACTTATCACAAATGTGATGGAGGTAACGTTATCATGACTCCCTTTTTATAGATGATGTAGCTCATGTTGATAACTTAGGTTTTAATCTCCTTAGTATCAGTCAACTTTTTCGTAATAAGTATAACATTCTTTTTAGTGAAAATGGAAGTAAAATACTTAAAGATGCAGAACCATAGCCAAGGGTGTCCTTAAGAACAACGTGTATGTCATGAAGATGGATCAAACATCTAGAGACAAACTTTGTCTTACTACATTAGATGAATCTTCAACTTTATGGCATAGACGTTTAGGACACGCTAACATGAGACTTATAAAAAACCTCTCCTCCAAAGACCTAGTTCGAAACCTACCTAAGTTGAAATATGACCAACACTTTTGTGACGCTTGCAAAGTCGGTAAACAAGTCCATAGTAGACATAAGGCTAAAAACTTGGTTTCTACATCTAGGTGTCTAGAACTTTTGCATATGGATTTGTTCGGTCCATCCACTATACAAAGTTATGGGGGTAGCTTCTACACTTTGGTCATAGTAGATGATTTCTCAAGATATACTTGGACAAAATTTTTGAAAAGTAAAAATGAAGCTTTTGATAAATTTGAGATTCTAAGTAAGAAAATTCAAAATCAAGTAGGGTCTAGTATTGTGTCTATTAGAACGGATCACGGTCGTGAATTTGATAATGAATTTCAATTTGGAAACTTTTGTGATAAAAATGGTATTACTCATAACTTTTCGGCTCCACGTACTCCTCAATCTAATGGTGTAGTAGAACGTAAAGACCGGACCTTGCAAGAGATGAGTAGAACAATGCTTAATGAACAAAACATTCCACAAAAGTTTTGGTGTAACGCCGTTGACACATCAACGTAGATTTTAAATCGAGTCTTAATTAGACAATTTTTGAATAAAACTCCTTATGAACTATATAAAGGTAAAAAAACCTACATTAGGATACTTTAGAGTGTTTGGGAGTAAATGATTTATTCTTAACACCAAGGACTATCTCACCAAATTTGACCCAAAGTCTTATGAAGGTGTATTTCTTGGATATTCACAAAATAGTAAAGCTTACATTGTTTTAAACAAAGAAACCTTAAGAGTCGAGGAATCGTTGAACGTAACATTCGACGAGAGTCCACCCCCTCTAAGACATCACCTTTGGTAGATGATGACTTAGTTGAAAGCCAAGCCATTGAAAACCAAGTAATCTTAGAAAACGACAAGGAAGATGAACCATTAAGCAAAGAAATTGTTAATGTTAAATAATACAAAAGTCATCCATTAGATAATGTCATAGGAAAAATTAATGAAAGAACACTAAGATCTAAAGCCCAAAATGAAAGTAACGACTTTTGTTTCGTGTCAACCATAGAACCGAAAAACATTAACGAAGCCATAAATGATGAGTCTTGGGTAATAGCCATGCAAGAAGAGTTAAACTAATTTGTTATGAATAATGTATGGACATTAGTTCCTCAACCAAGTAGTCAAACAATAATTGGAACAAAATGGGTTTTTCGTAATAAAATGGATGAAAATGGAATTGTGTCTAGAAACAAAGCTAGGCTAGTAGCACAAGGATATAATCAACAAGAAGGCATTGACTACGATGAAACTTTTGCTCCGGTTGCTAGGCTCGAGTCAATTAGAATCTTACTTGCATATGCATGTGCACACAATTTTAAACTCTTTCAAATGGATGTCAAAAGTGCATTCTTAAACGGGGTCATAAATGAAGAAGTGTATGTTGCTCAACCACCGTGCTTCATCGATTTTGAAAAACCTAATCATGTTTAAAAACTTAAAAAGGCTCTTTACGGACTTAAGAAAGCTCCAAAAGCATGGTATGATCGACTTAAAACCTTCCTTGTTGACCATAAGTATACCATTGGCTTAGTTGATAATACTCTCTTCACTAAGAAGAAAGATTCACATATTATCATAGTCCAAATCTATGTTGATGACATTATATTCGGATCAACTTGTCAAGAGTTATGCGTGGATTTCTCAAAAATCATGCATGACAAGTTTGAAATGAGTATGATGGGAGAACTCAACTTTTTCCTAGGACTCCAAATTAAACAACTAGAAGATGGTATCTTCTTTAACCAATCTAAACATATTAAGGATATGCTTAAGAAATTTGGATTAGAAGATTCGAAACCAATCAAAACTCCCATGTCCACGGAAACAAAACTCACCAAGGATGAGGAAAGTGAATCCGTAGATAGCACTAAATATAGAGGTATGATTGGAAGTCTACTTTACCTAACGGCTAGTAGACCCGACATTATGTTTAGTGTTTGTCTATGTGCTCGTTTTCAAGAAGATCCTAAGACAACTCATCTCGAAGCCGTTAAAAGGATTTTTAGATATATTAAGGGCACTACACATTTAGGTTTATGGTATCCCAAAGGAACGGGAATAGACACCATAGTGTATGCCGACTCGGATCATGCTGGTGACTATGTTGATAGAAAAAGCACAAGTGGTACTTGTACTTTTGTTGGACATTATCTCACCTCATGGTTCTCTAAGAAGCAAACGGCTCTCGCTATCTCTACAACGGAAGCCGAATATGTTTCGGCCGGAAAGGCATGTCAACAAGCTCTTTGGATGAAGCAAGCTCTTGTTGACTACGGAATTCAACTTAATGACATCACCATCCTTTGTGACAACAAAGGAGCCATTGATCTTAGAAAAAATCCAGTTCAACATGCTCGTACCAAACATATTGAAATCCGTCATCATTTCCTTCGTGATAACATTCAAAAGGGAAACATCTTAATTGAGAAAGTTTCTTCCGAAGACAACATAGCCGACATTCTCACAAAACCTCTTAAACGAGAACCTTTTAACCTTCTTATGCTAGGCTTAGGACTCATGGAACCTACATTGTAGTTCTAGACATTAGACAAAAATCACAAAAATCAAAACAAATCAATAAGCCTTTTTCTCAGCAAAGTCGGCGGAACCCTCAACCATAACGGGCGGAACCCTCTTTTTGGTTCCACCGTATCCGCCGACCTGCAGAACCTTTTTCTTAGTTTATATTAAACCAAACATCCATTATCTCATACCACCACTTCCAAGATACTACTATTCACTTTACCATTCATCCACACCTACGAATTTTTGGTCTTCCCTTCATTCACATTGCTCATCAATCATCATTGTAAGTATTCTAAACATGATTACACTCCTGATCTGAGTCTAGGAATTCTATTTTTGCACAAAAACAAAAACTTGGGGTTATGCATTAACTTTTGAAACTCATGCATGAAATTAGGTGTTTAGCAAAACTAATCATGTTTCCCATAGTTAGGAATTGCATTATTATAAGCTATTAACATGTTTACCAAAACACCCCATGTTAAATTCTTACAAAAATTTCTCACAAATAGGACAAATATTTTTTCGTCTCACATTGTGAATACAAAATCAAAACGTTATGTTCAAAAACATCACTTGCATATTGTCTCTTGAATGCTAAAGGGAATACATAACCAATATGTATTTTCGGGTACATTCAAACGAAGCTACATTGAACTAGGAGCGCTTGGGTTATCTTTTGTTGTATAAACAAAACTTGCATTCTAAAACTTTTTTTTTGAGCATCAAAATGAGTCAAGATAACCGCACGTCCACATCGTTTTCATATAGGCACACACTAGAACATCCACATTACAATAGTCGTTTGCTTAGACTAAAATGTGAAATTTTGTTTTTCTAGGAATCACCATGCCTCCTCTAACCCATTACGACCACAAGGGCACCATTAAGTACCTACCCAAACACCACAAAACCAAAGGTCTTACGGAAGCTCAAATCAACATTTTCAAAGCCTTAGAAAAACGCTATGTCCATGAGGGTAGAACCATTGACCCATCTTTCATAGAAGGTACAAACCTACCTAATGAACTAGCAACCATCAACTTTGATTGTCTCCTAGAAATCAATGAGCCTATTTGTCCTAGGTTTATCTTAGAGTTCTATGCATCCGTCACTCTCTCCACGGATGAGTATGGTCGCATGTCTATTAACTTTAGGGCTAGTAGTCATGAGTACTCCTTCACTCTCGAGGAATTTGCTCAAATCCTAGGTGTCCCAAACCGTGGTACTTGCATCTACTCCGACAAGCATTCCCTCTCAACTCTTGACACACTCATTGACCGTATCCATCCCTATGATACCCCTCTTGTGTCCAAGGATGAACTTCGTGACCACCTATTCATTAGGAGAACCAACACTAGGAGAACCCGTTCGGGAAATGTGGTCGATAAAGACCCATATGGAATGGAACTAAATGAACTCAAGCCCCAAGTTAAGAAATGGGAGGAACTCCTTAGAGCCAATGTCATTAGCACCATAGGAAACTGGGATCATATCAATCTTTGCCTTTGCTACATGCTCTACTCCTTGTCCGTTAGGCAACCCTTCAACCTTGCCTACTACATGGCCAAGAGAATGGTCAACATTCCCGTGCAAGGCACAATGGCTATGCCATATAGAATGCTCTTGAATCGTCTCTTTAGGTTCATCTCTCCCATTCCACCAACTCCTAACGGTCTTCGCCTAGACTACTCTCTCATTCCACACACCTTTGTTCCACTAAGTGATAAGAGAGTCTACAAAGCCCAAGGAAAACGTCCTCATCCTCCTACCTCCTCATCATCATCCTCAATGAGTGAAGATGAGACTTTGCCCAACTCTAGGCTCCCACCTCTAGAATACCTTTCCCAACTTCCGGATATTCTGAATGAGTCGGCGGAGTTCAACCAAACGAAGGGGATGTTCAAGAATCTTGGGAGATTCCTTGGAAAGCTCAAGAAGAAGATCGACCGTTAATGAGAGCGGGTGTGTAGGAGTGTTTGGCACAAGGTGCTATTTGAACAATTTGGTCGTTTCGAACAATATGTGTTATGTATTTGTGTGTTGGTAGGATATTTTATACAATTTGGAACATGTTTGAACTAACTATGATGCAGGATGAAAACATTTGGCATGTTGTCAAATTTTCAAGTTTATGAAAATTTCACTAAGTATAGTGAAATTCGCTACCCCCGGTCAAAGTCCAATGGTATGCGTGTTTACATGTCCAATTTTTGCATTTCCTAACCAGATACGAATTATATTTTTGCTTTTAGGAGTTTTCGAAAAATTTGAAAATCGTCTCACGGGTCAAAAACGCGGACTGTCAACTTTTTCAGGCCTGGCGAATCTGGCGGCACCCTAGAATGGGTTCCGCCAGTGCATTTTTCTGGAATTCCAGAAATGGCCCAACGGATCAGACGGAACCCTCAGATGGGTTCCGCCTGTGTAGTCTGATGGTTCCGCCAATGCACCTGTAATTTTTTTTTTCGACATTTCAACTTCCACTCAACAACAAACCATCCTTTTTAGATAGAAACCCATTCAATACTATTTGCTAAGCACATTAGGGTTTTTCTCATCCTCTAGAACTCATAGAAACCTATTTCCCACCAAATTTCAAACTTAGCCATAACCACCTCAAGGAACCTTCACCTATAAAGGAAGGAACCCTTCCAAAGGTTCCTTGCAATCCGTGAAACATATACCTTCAACAAATTTTCCAAAACCATTAAGCATTTAGTGCAAATCTTTGTCTTCTTCCTTCACCATTTTCATTGGATTGACTTCCAACAATTTGACAACCCTCATTAACCTTCAAAATCGTTATCAATGGAATTTCAAACCATGATTAAAAATCACCTCCATCAAGCAATGGAATTTCAAACCACCTTGCTTGACTCTCAAAACCAATCCACCACCACCACCATCATCAAATGACCCGTTTCCACCCACTCATCACCATGTTTGCTCACAATGTGAGCAAATGCTCAAACAAGGTGAAAGCATCAAGATGTTGCTTCACCAATTTCAAAATGAAACCCGTTTTGCTATACAGCACATCATATAGCGTTTGGATGCTCTTTCCCACCCAAAACAATCCTAGACCAAGTTTGGAGGCCTTTTGCCCCATTTAGGAAATGTATTGTATGACTTCTACTTATAGAAGTAGGATTTTCTTTTTCTTTTTATTTCTTGGTTCTTTTTCTCCTTTATTTTTATTTTTAGAAGTAGGAGGTTATTTGTTCATTTTATTGTCTTTGACTTTTTAAAAGTCAAATTTGACTTGAAATGACATCTTTTACTTCTTTCTCACTAGCATTGTTGGTTGCTCATATATGTGTTGTGATTGTGGTTGCTTACATTGTCATATAGTGTGGTAACTACAACCTTGATTATGTGTCATTATCACCAACTAACCATTTTTTTGTAGGTTCAAAATCCATGTTTTCTATCTTGGCACTCCTTTTAGGGGGAGTATCGACCAAGGGGGAGCAAGTGCATAGTTCCGCTTTGCTACTCTACTTTTTGTTTCGACAAAAAGGGGGAGAATGATATATAAACTTATAAACTTAAAATGATTCTCATCACTTAAGTAAAACAAGTTTAACATAAAAAATTTTTAAGTCTTAAAAACTAAAATTTTGTGAGTTACTTGAAAACAAAGTTTATGTTTTGTCATCAACAAAAAGGGGGAGATTGTTAATACAAATATCGCCTAAAAACGTTATTTATATTTTACTATCTTTGCTAAGTTTTGTTAACGACAAAGTGTAAACTTTGGTTTCTAGTAAAACATAATTTTAGTTTAAAGAATTGCATAATTAGACATTTGCTACATTTACATTTCATATAAAACACAACACTTTTTATATTTCTTAAAATAGAAAAATGTTAACATCACATCATTCATTTATGGTAACTTTGTGTGTTTGACTTACCATAACCTCTTACACATTTTTGGAAGTATTCCACTTTTGTTTCAATGTGTTTGACAAAAATTTAGTTGATGTGACTTTGGGTGGTTTGGAAAGATTTATTGCAAAACCTTCTGTCAGCCTGGCGGAACCCTGGAGATACACGGGCGGAACCCATCTGAGGGTTCCGCCATATCCGCCAGACCTGCAGAATGTTTTGCTATAAATACCATGCCATTTGTTTATATTTAGGTTTTATCACTTCTCATTACATTTTATACACACACATTCATATCATTCATCTAACCCTTTAACATTTCATTTTGTGTGAAGTTTCTTTTGTACAAAAGAAGTTCACAAGTACATATAAACTTTACAAGTATTCAGCACAACGTTGCAAGACTTGTTAGCTTAGCGTCGTGTAGACTTTGTGTAGTTTAAACTTCATTTGATTGTGTATTTTCAGTTGTGATCGGTTAGTATTTTAGGCCTTAAAATACATAGAGTGACGGGAGTTGTTGTACCCTTGTAAAAGAACTAACGGGAGTGGTTGTACCCTTGTAAAAAAACTCGACATCTAGCTTAGTGTCCGTAATCGTGTAAGCGATGTGTAAGGTTTTCTTCGCCGGTGAAAGGAGCTTGTTGACTAGTGAAAGAAACTCTCGAGTTGAAATCTCGGGGCGTGGACGTAGGGCAAGGAAAAAGAGTCCTTGTACCGAACCACAATAAATACTCGTGTTGTGGTTTGATCGTTTATTTCTTTAAACTTGCATGTTATATTTTGTCTTTGTGTTCATATCTTTGATTAAATGGAAAGTTTCAAAATATAATTAAGCGAAAAACCGGTAAAACTATTCAACCCCCCTTCTAGTTGTCCACAAAAATGATTTGTATTCTCAATCACAAAACACTAGTAAAAAAAAAGGGAAAAATATGAAGAAAAAAAAAGGTACTCCCTCCATCCCATATTAAGTGTCCACAACGGAATCTTTGGATGTCTCAAATTAAGTGTCCACTTGTACCTTTCAACCAATAAGATGAGATTTTAATGCGTAAAAGTAATATTTGATTGGTGGAGAGTTTAGTTAGTGGAATCTTCTAAAACTTTGTGCATTATGAAAGTGAACACTTAATATGGGATGGAGGTAGCAATAAGTACTTTAATAGCATAAAAAACCAGAGGCGGACCTAAGGCATTGTTAGATGGTGCCCGGGAACCACCTTGCACACAAAATTTGTTTAGAAGCGATGCAGAGAATACTTTTAGGACCTACCTTAGAAGTATACCGGGAACCACCTTAGATCCAGGAAAAGAAGAAGGAAAGGAAGAAAGTTAATTAAGACAAAAACAATTGACTGAAAACTTACCACGGATTGTCGCCGGAGATAATAACTAAGAAGATGAAGTGTATTGACTAAAAAAAGGTTTTTTTATGGTCTTTTGTATGACAGGTCACGTGATAATAGCCTTATGACATAAAGGTAGGGTTAAAAGCTTTTTATTTATTATTTTATTTTTTCTAATTCTTTTGAGAATAAAGAAAATACATAAAGTTAATATCTTAAATAATAAAACCATGTTGGATAAAATATATGTCTAAAATTCAAACTTACACGTAGTCTAACACTAATCATTTTTATTACTTTTGCTTTTTGGATGCCCACAACGATACGGTTGAATTCGTTTTTTAACTTAGTCCCAATTTCATATTGGTTTTATCTATTAAGAGTGCGTTTATTGCAATATAATTTTCAAAATAAAAAAGTGAATTCCAAAAATCTGAGTTATTTGTTAAGGTTATATTTAGAAAATAGCTACGATTTTTATTCTCAAAACTCTCTGTTATTAACTTTTAAAGATATAGATAGATAGATTTTTAAGCTTGTTATCTTCGCTCATATAAGTTATTACTGTAAAAGATCTTTGAACAAGATCATTTTATTGGAATTTTTCTGTTAGTAAATTTAAAGAAATAAGTTGAAATCCACCCCAACCTATCTTGATTGACTTATTATAATCATATGTGTTATTGTATCCGACCCGAATCGACCCGACTCGACCCGAACAATTTAGTGGTTTACTTATAGACCCATAAATTTTACCCTTCCGATTATATTGGGGAACCATCTTAGATTTGGTCCTCACCACTGTAAAAAACAAACGGTTTTCTTTCATACAGATGAAAGCTTTAGATGCATATCTTTTTTTCTGCAGACATAGTTTGCAGATGAAGAGGTAAAATCTTTAAAAAAATAAACGACACCTAAGTTGATGGTGAAGTTGGTTGCGAAGATTGAAAGTAACATGACATTGAGGTGAGGATTGTTAAATTGGTTGTCTTGTTAAAGTGCAATTTTTTATAATTGTTTTGTCTTTCTTTTTTCTTGCTTCGATTGCTCTGCTTTACATTAATGTTATCATAGCATCATGCTTTTGGTCTTCTTTCTTTTTATTTTTGTTTTGCTTGCTTTGGCATTAATATTGCCATAGCATCATGTGCTTAAGCATGAGATATATGTGGTTCTTACGTACAACATGATATGTACAATTGCTACGGAATCTAATTGCTTTCAAATTCAAGTCTGAAAAGATTTTAAGCTTTACCAATTTTTTTTGTGTATTCATATGATTTGTGCTTTACCAAACTAACACCACCTAATATTCCATGTCATTCTTATGTTGCTTTTAAACACACCCCGTTGCACATATTGCATATACAAATGTACGTTTAATGTACTTCTATGTAATGTCATGAAATCTTAAAAGAATTTTTACTCATTTACCTCAGCACGATTTTACACGATTTCTATTGTTGACGAAATATATAATAATACATGCAGATTAGGTAAAAAGAATAATTGGCCGTTTGGTTTGGAGGTAGGATTCGGATTCGGTATAGGTTTTAAAGTAAAGGGAGTAAAAGAAAATGTATGGTGTTTTAAAAACTTGTTTGTTTTACCTTGGGCTAGAAATCAGATTTTGACATATACATTATTTTAAAATAGAAAAGGAGCAAAAATATATATAAAGTACTGGACCCACATAGTTAATAATTGTTAAAAAAATAGATCTAGATATAAATAATATATAGTTCGGGCTAGGAAATTGTTCTCGGTTCTCAAGAAAGCAAAAGCAAAGTATATTTTCAAAACCTACTTGCTAGGCCAGGAATTGCAAAATGTAGCATTTTAAGACATCATAGCCAAATAAGAACCCCACACCCTCATACCAAACATTTCTTTTCAACCTAAATCTGTAACCCAAGCCCAAAAGATGCATAACAAACAGGCCCTAAAATATTGAAAAAACCGTCAATGACGTTGATATCAAAAGGGAAAATAATATAATATTAAATATTCACTATAAATACAAATAGTTACTTTAGAGAATGAACAATCCACCAATTTATAGGGAAGGGGTGGGGTGGCATGCCGTTGTGCATGTCATTTTGCTAAATCAGCCACATATCAGTATTTTACATTTCAAATTCACACACTCAAAATACCCCTCTTTCGTTTCACATGTCATTTGCGTGACGTTTCATACTTTTTGGGCCCTACTATAGTTTTTTTTTTTCTTTTTCTTTTTCAAAAAAACTAAATTTTCATTCATAAAAATAAAAATACCAATTACAATACAAAAAATAAACAAAATAAAAATTTAAAATATAAAGCCAACTAAGTATCAACAAAATTCTTCCCTTTTTTAATTTAGCAGCCCAACAAGATTAGTAAATAGAGCTCAAGTCCAAGTTATACTTTACCCTAAACTTACTCTATATAATAGTAATAAAAAAGAAACTTACTACCCTAATTTTATGCACATTACACAGCTACACATACAACCTTCGGTTTCTCTTCTTCCAACTATACAACAAATGACGAGTCTTCTTCTTCCTTGCACTCCACCCTAGGGTTGTAAACGACCTCAACATTCAGTGAACAATTAATGAACCGTTCGGTAAAATTTTTGTTTTTGTTCGTTTTTTTATTAAATGAACGAACATGAACAATATTTTAGGTTTGTTTAGTTAAACGAATGAACATGAACAAATGGGGGTAAGAATTTTGACTTTCTTCCCCATTACTCCATAATAAATAGTACTAAACCCATGAGTCTCAATCGCCCCAAAATTGTATTTACAAGATATGACTCGACTTAGCAACCATATAATCAACTAAACAATTAACAAAGAGTTTAACAAATATGTTGTAACAATAATTCACTAAAGATGAGTGCATACAAGGAACGCTAAGGCGATTTGGGTGTAACATTTTGGGGTGGATTGTAAACAATGCTCTTCATTAATATTTCGAAATCCACTAAAATATCCTGAGAAACAAGAAAAAGATAGGCTCAGAGGGGTTAACTAGAGGTAGCTAGTATTAAAAATGAGTACATAGCAAGGTGTGGGGTAATTACTTGACCAAAGTAGCCAATGTAATTATAAAAGCAGGTTTAAAACAAGGGTTATCGTAATGCCTCTTATCATTAGTCAATCCTAATCACACAAATGCAATCTCACTAGCGATCTTAGAATGCATCACAAAAGCAAGTTTTAGAATTTATATACTACTGGTACACTCATAAGCATTAAACGTGAATGCTCTTTCCTACATATCTAAAGGTGAAGCTCACATTTTTTGGGTGGAAATTTCTGAGTGGTAGGGTTTTAGTGTTAGCTATATAATTCCTATCTATGAGACGCTTATTGAGACTAAAGTTTCACTCGTATATGTCATAATTTTTTTTTTTTTTTTTTTTTTTTTTAATTTGGTGCTAAAATTACCTTTACAAGTATTTCTTTCGGTTTATTACACAATTACTTAAAAACTGTTGATGCAAATATTGTCTAAAAACGTTATTTCTATCTTACGATATCTCTACGTTTTAATGATAACAAAATGTGAAAACACTTTACGTAAAGATTAACGTAAACAAGTTTTTAGTTGAAATATCCCGTTTCTACGTAAATTAATCTAGTTAAGAACAAACAAATTTACAACTTGACAAATGATCAAGGAAGTGAATTTATATTTCAAACCTCACATTTTTAATGTGACAAAACATTCTTTTCAATAATACATCTGACAAATTATTTTTGAATTATAAAGAAATAATTTATTTGAAAAAATAAGTTTAAAAACATAATAGCTATTCCCCCCCCTCCAAATCAGCTCCAAACTTCCCTAAATAAACCTTTACCAGTAAAAACAAATTTTGGAGCATCCTTGTCTGGCATGGTACCACGGTACCAGTAAATTTAGTGGTACCGTGATATATTTAGTGGTACCGTGCACTTTAAAACGGTCAAATTTTCATTGCCTATGGTTTGTCGGGTTTAACGGAATTGGTCCCTCGCAAGAATTTTTAACGGGTTTGGTCCCTGTGGTTTTGACCCGTATCGGGTTTCGTCCCTTGACCACTAACACCGTCTGTTAACCGTCAAGTGGGACAAAAATGACATAAATACCCTTAAACGTGTTTCATAAATGGTCCGTATGGTTTGTTGGATATAACGGATTTAGTCCTTGCGTTAATTATTTTTTATTTTTTTTGTTTTTTACAAGATTTTCTTTTTATTTTATAAAAATTTTGACAGAATTTTTTCTATTCTACGGAAAATGTTAAAAAAAAAATTTAATTTTTTTTTATATAGATGTCAACTTTTTTTTTGTCAAAAAAATTTTAAAAAAAAATATGCCAAATATATATATATATATATATATATATATATATATATATATATATATATATATATATATATATATATATATATATATATATACATATATTTTGTGAGAAATATTAAAAAAAAAGTTTAAAAATTATGTCAATGATTTTTTTATCAAACAATATATTTAAAAAAAAAAAAAAAATCTAGCTAAAATTTTTGAAAAAAAAAAATTGGCATTTTTTTTTAATTATGATAATTTTTTTTTTAAAAATATTTTAATTTAAAAAAAATTGTTAAAAAAAATTGTCATAATATTTTTAAAAATTTTCACATTTTTTTTTTAAATTTTTTTTGGAACTTTTTGAATACTTTTTAAGTTTTTTGACAAAAATTTGACATTTATATAAAAAAATTTGAAAATTTTGGAATATTTTCTGCAGAACGAAAAAAATTCAATCAAAAAATTTTTTTTAATTTTTTTTATAAAAAAGCTTGTAAATAAAACATGCCAAGAAATATAACAAAAATCCAGTAGAAATTTTTTTTGTCAAAAAATTTTATAATAAAACTCCGTCAAAAGTATTCAAAAGTTTTTAAAAATTTAAAATTAAAAATCTGCCAAAAAAGTTTTAAAACTTTTGTCAAAAAAATTTTAAAAAATTCGGACAAAAAAATTTTTAGAAAAAAAGAAAAGAAAAACCACAGTGACTAAATTCGTTATATCCCACAAACCACAGGGACCAATTACGTTTAAGGGTATATATGTCATTTCCTCTTAGTTTAACGGTCAAACTAACATAAATATTGGTCAAAGGACCAAACCCGATACGGGTCAAAACCACAGGGACCAAACCCGTTAAAAATTCTTGTGAGGGACCAATTCCGTTAAACCCGACAAACCATAGGGACGATTTATGAAATTAACTCTAAAAAAAATTTTAATTTGGTGCTAAAATTACCTTTACAAGTATTTATTTTGGTTTATTACACAATTACTTAAAAACTGTTGATGCAAATAATGTCTAAAAACGTTATTTCTATCTTACGATATCTCTACGTTTTGATGATAACAAAATGTGAAAACACTTTACGTAAAGATTAACGTAAACAAGTTTTTAGTCGAAATATCCCGTTTCTACGTAAATCAATCTAGTTAAGAACAAAAAAATTTACAACTTGACAAATGATCAAGGAAGTGAATTTATATTTCAAACCTCATATTTTTAATGTGACAAAACATTCTTTTCAAAAATACATCTGACAAATTATTTTTGAATTATAATAAAATAATTTATTTGGAAAAATAAGTTTAAAAACATAATAGCTATTTCCCCCTTCCAAATCAGCTCCAAAATTCCCCAAATAAACCTTTACCAGTAAAAACAAAATTTGAAGCATCCTTGTCTGGCATGGTACCACGGTACCACTAAATTTAGTGGTACCGTGCACTTTAAAACGGTCAAATTTTCACTGCCTATAAATACCTGTCCATTTCACAGATTTTAGGAATCCTTCACATACACAACTTTCTGTGATAAAACCTCTTATCACCTAAACCTTCCTTGATAATTTAGTTAGTTTATTTTTGTTTGAAAGAGTGATTCTTTCATCCAACCAATCAAGTGACCATCATTCCTCTACTAGTCAAGAGAAGAACACCAAGTATCAAGAGATACAAAGTGTTAAGAGTCTTTGTGTAGTTCACTTGAATTACTTGTTAGTTAACTTGATTGTATCTTGATATACAACAAGTGTATTAGTATTGTTCAAGTCTTCTTGTGTTGATCATTGTGATCTTGTTGAGATCTTGGAGATCTCTTGCAGCTAGTGTGATAGTGTGTTGATCAAGTGGATCAAGAGTAGAGTGCGTTGATTGTGACGATCGTGTAGATCGTTAAAGGATCGCGTTGATCGTGTGAGAAGTTAGGATCGTATGAGATTGGTACTAGCTAGATTAGTACTCGACATTTAGCTTAGTGTTGGAAATCGTGATAAGCGACGTGTACGGTTTTCTCCGCTTGAAGGGAGATTTGTTGACATAGTGCTTAAAACTCTCGAGTTGGGTACCCGGGGAATGTAGTAGGGAGAAGAAGAGTTTCGTGACAGAACCACTATAAATCTCCTTGACTCGGTTTGATCTTTCCATCTCATTACTTTATATTTAGTACTTGTATTAGTTAGTGTAGTGTAAAGTTCATATTGGTGTTGATTTATTTTACAAAAGAGTTGAATCAAAGTTTTTCAAAGAAACTTTCTTAATAAAGAAAAGTAATCGGTAAAACTATTCACCCCCCCCCCCCTTTAGTTTTCCACAAAAACAAAATAAATATCAAACGAGTTCTAGTCTCTAAGGTGTCCTTTTTTACCCCCCATTCACTTAAATTGAACATTGTCCCCAATGTTCTTGAAAAGTACGAAAGATATGATAGCGGGAAAAATAAAAGAGAATATAGAAACTAGTACTCCCCTGATTAGCTCAGTATGGACGAAATGAAATACTGTTAAATCCTCCTCCATTGGTACAAAAACTGGTATTCGTCACACATGGTCGATTTTGAACTGTCACACTGTAGCATATTTACGTGACTAAATTTATGAGAATAAAATAAATAGCCACACTCGATCCGACTTGCGTGACCATTTCGGAAGATATATGTCACACATTTGTGTATTTATGTGACTAGAGGGTAACTGGTAAATATTTTTCGATTATTTAGTCACTTTTAATTCGAGACGTGTGGCAGATACAAATCAGTTTTAAATATTAGTCACACTCTAGATATACATATGTGACAAATATATGTCACACAATTGAAGAGTGTGACCAAAATAGATATATGGTCACATGAAGTAATTGTGTATGTGGCTAAATTATATAGTCAAGTTTGTCACACATTATTTAAACGTGACTGCTATTCTTTGCTGAATATTTAGCCACATATGAATTTGAAATGTGTGACAACTGAAAAGTAAGTTTGAAGCGTTAGTCACGATATGCATTTAAAAGTGACAAATATATGTCACACACTTGAACAGTGTGACCAAATGTCATATATGGTCACACTAAACCATAGACATACATGATTAAGTGTAACGAAAATTCGATACATATGGTCACGTAAGTTAATATGTGTGCCTAAAGTTTAGTGTGTGTTTGCATGCCAAATCCTAATGTGTATAGTCACATTTAATTGAAGCACGATCATGTGACTATAGGATTTACAATAGTCACACCATATCACAAATGCGTATCTAAATTATGTTTATTGCCACATTATACGGGTATTTATGTGACCAATACATTCAAAATAGTCATATTGTGAAATATTTATGTGACTATTATTTATAGCAAAATGTGAACTCAGTTATCAATAACCTTGATATTAGTCACATTGAGTGTTTGTGTGACTAAATTCAAGTTGTTATATATGGTCACATGAAGTATTTATTTAGGTGTCTAAATCGTAGAGTCATATTTTGTCACACATTATTTAAGTGTAGTCACAATTCGATACATATGTTATGGCTTGTATTTTCTTTGTTTCTAGACTAACATTTTGCAGGAAAGACAAAGAAAAAGCTGTTTGGATTGGAATTTGGGTGAATGCTAGTAACTCAGAACTTAATGCTGCTTGGCATAACTTAATGCTGCTAGGCATAAATTAATGTTGCTAGGCATAAATCAAGCTTAATGAATAGATGAATGATAGTGTTTGTCACACAGAAACCGCTAACAACATAGCACATGCCCTCTTGAAGTGCTTCATCGTATTTGTGTATATCACTCTTCCTAATGATGCATTGGATGCGGTTTGCCTAGTGGAAACTGAGTATTGCAAAAACATAAATACATTGAGATAAAAATAAAATGCCACAAAAACAAAACGATTCATATTAAGTTCATTACTTGCATTAAATAAAAAAAAGATAAACATAACAATAGAAATAACAAAACAATCTAAAAGCTAAACTTATGATCCTTCTCTTGATCATAAGCAAGATGAAGATTGTTTTTGAGTTATAGAAACCGATTAATTGAAGTGTTGGTGGTTACAGCTGTAGAAACCCCAACAGCATTAAGGTAGGGTTTGGGACGTTTTAGGGACCTTTTTTGCAACAAAATCCCCAAATATTTAAACGTTGACATTGTGAGTCTTGGGAAACGTTGTGACTGTTAAATACTTATTGTAAACCGTTGTAACTGTAAAAAAGTTATTGTAAACCGTTTTGACACTTAAATACTTAATTTCAAACCGTTGTGACATTGCGACTCTTGTGTGCCTATAAATACAAAGAAATTACAACCAACTTCTTTCATCTTTTCATTACATGTTTAATTTATGTTTGGAACTTCAATGGCTTCATCATATTCAAATCCTGCTTCAAAGAAAATAAAACATTCAAGGGATACTTCTCCTCCTCCTCCAATGCCGGAAAAATATAAAATCCATGGCCTAACCCAAGAGTGCTGGGACAAATGCCATTCTGCAGGCCAATATGGTACTGAACAACAGTTGGTTGAACTTTACAACAAACGAATCAACCAGTTGGAAGAACAGAACAAAAAAGACCAAGAGATCATACTGGTGCATCAGAACAAAGTTCATCTTCGAAATCAAGAAATAGAAGAAATCTGTGGAAACATTGTTGATATTTACAAAGGCATTCAAAATAGTTTGTATAATTTTCATTGAATTTAACCTGATGTAAGATGATATTAATCATTATTATGTTATTTTAATGTTTTAATCATTCAGTATGAACCACTATGTTACCATTAATGTTTCTGTATAATTGTTATTTACATCGGTGATTAGGTATGTTAATGTACACAGTTAATGCTGCTAGTAGATAGTTTACGCTGCTAGCACCTTTATTGTTGAGGGACGTTTTAGGGACCTTTTTTGCAACAAACTCCCTATATATTAAATGGAGGAACCAAACCCCCAAATCCCCTCACCAAACTTATTTATTACTAAATTGGACTTTCAAGCACGCATTTGTTAAAGGACTTTAGAAGTATCTTTTGAATTTGAATGTTTTTTTTTATTATCAATTATGTTATGTTTCTTTGAGGTTTAATATTATTGTGTTCAAAGATAACTTATGTTATGTTTCTTTGTTAATCAAGTTATCGATTACTATATGATCAAGTTATCTTTTTGTTGATTAATTATGTTATGTTGCTTTGTTGACTATGTTATGATACTTTGTTAAAAGTCAAACAAAGATTGTCATTTGCAAAAGTCAAAGAGTCTCGAAGTGAATTTGGGCAATTCCGGGTTTGGATTGGAATTTGGGTGAATGCTAGTAACTCAGAACTTAATGCTGCTTGGCAGAACTTAATGCTGCTAGGCATAAATTAATGTTGCTAGGCATAAATCAAGCTTAATGAATAGATGAGAGATAGTGTTTGTCACATAGAAACCGCTGACAACATAGCACTTTTCCTAATGATGCATTGGATGCGGTTTGCCTAGTGGAAACTTAGTATTGCAAAAACATAATATACAGTGAGATAAAAATAAAATGCCACAAAAATAAAACGATTCGTATTCGATCAGTTCATTACTTGCATTAAATAAAAAAAAAAAGATAAACATAACAATATTCGATCAGTTTCATCTTCTTCAAGTTTAGCTTTATTCTTTCTTCTTATTGCAACCTTGAGCTTGTTTGCTTTGTACTTCTTCCTTTGCTTCTTTTCATTCTTCTCCCAAGCCTTCATCTTCTTCTTCCTCATTTAGTCCATTTTTATGATATACCAAACTGCAGGATGTTGTGGTGTGGATGATGATGCCGCTGTAAAACATAAAGCAATAAAACGATTAGAAATGGACCAAAGAAAATGATGTTACATACATCCAAATACAGATGTTTGTAGAGATTTTATAAAACTGGTAAATATGTGTAAGAAACAAAAACCACAAACCTGCTTGATCCATTTCCAGATTAGAAAGTATGTGTTTAGAAATTGTTTGAGAATGATGAAATGCAGTAAAAAGGTAAAAGTTTTATAGGCCTAGTAATTTGACAGAAATTAATTGTGGAATTTGGAAATTGAATTTTGACCATTAACCATGTACACATTTATCCTTGTAACAAAAATGAAGTTGTTGTAATCTACTTTAGTTATGTTAATCATTACCAAAAAAATAGATTAAGTTAGTTGAAAAATGAATTTAGATTGGATTGTTTTATTTTTTAAAAATTTACAAAGATTTGCTCGCTGTTTTAATACAAATTGTAGTTTTAAATGTTTGTAACAATCATTTAAAACTATAATGTAAAAGTTATCGATTTAATTGGGGATTTAAACCCTTAAGTATAAATGTTAACAATCCACCCTTGCACTCTCATATCTAGCAGTACAAACCCGGCTGCGGTAACGTTTTCTCAGCAGTAGAAACTTTTGATTAACATAATACAAAATATATCCCAAGTTCTTCTTAATGAACACAATTAATGAGAAAATTAAGCAATGACAACATGTTTATTCATAAAGTCAAATAAAGTAGTACAAAAGGATTACACAGGTTTATTCAAATTACTTCCTAACTCAACTAATACATTTTCTTTTTACCCTTCCCTTTTGAACAAACTTTGGGCATTTTTGGTTCCCATGGTTTTATACCCGGGTTATTAGACAAAGATGTTACTAAAGTTTACGTTTGTGTTATCCTAAGGTAATAAAGTTTCAAAGTTGTCATCCAGGTTACTCAACGTCACAGGTTTGTTTTATGTGTTACTAAACCTTTTAAAACAGTACACTCAGGTCACTCTCACGGTGGGCAACCTGTTAGCATTTCAATTTTCAAACATTGACATGTTAGGTCCCTGTGGTTTGTGGGGTATCACGAATTTAGTCCATAATTTTTATATCACACATTTAACTATTTGCATCGTTAGTCCTCATTGAGTTAAAATATTTGCATCATTAGTCCTCATTGACTATTCTTACGGTTTTATCCTTTTTCGTCCGTTTTGTCCATTTTTCTCATGTTTTCATAGGTTTTTATTAGTTTTCGTCCGTTTTTATACGTTTTCATCCATTTTCTCATGTTTTTATCCGTTTTTCTCACGTTTTCATATGTTTTTATCCGTGTTCATACACTTTTATTCGTTTTCATCTATTATTACACGTTTCATCTGTTTTTCTTATATTTTATCCGTTTTCATCCATTTTTATACAGTAACAAATTTAACCGGTCAAATTAAGTTGAGTAACCTGGATGACAACTTTGAAACTTTATTACCTTAGGACAACACAAATGCAAACTTTAGTAACATCTTTGTACAATAACCCTTTTATACCCTTGTCTTCACAAGTCTTAGCATTGGGCAGGCCTAGCACCTGAACCCTCTCATCAAAAAGCTCTTCGGCAGTCTTTTTTGGAGTTTTAACCTTCCTAGCATCTTCCTTTTTTATGCCTGATCCAGAATATCCCTTTGGAAAGTAGTCTTCCCATGTATTTGGAGGACCTTCAGAACTGCTTGTTATGTGAAATGAACTTGAGTCACTGCTGTCAATGTTAATGATTTCTGCAAAAAAAATATATATAGTAAAATTTAAAAATAAAATATATATATATATATATATATATATATATATATATATATATATATATATATATATATATATATATATATATATATAGTGTAAATGAAATAAAATATAATGTTGCAATTCAGGGTGTGTTTGAAACAACCTTTGTTCTTGGAACTCATTGTTTCAGTAGGTAGAATGGGGTTATGGGAGCTTAGTTGGTGTGTTAGGTTTTTATAGAGAAAAAGGTATGCTTGGTTAGTGTTTCAAAACTGCAAAAGTAGTCAATTGACAGTGATGAAAAAAATAGTGTTTCTTACCCTTCTTGCAGGCATGAAATTGTGTAGTAATGACATTACTTTTTCATGTGTGCAAACATGAGAAAAAAAATAGTATTTGCAGTAGCAAGGCCAAAAAGGCAGGTGTGCAAAGACAAAGGCCAAAACAGTCAACTAATGTGGACAAAAACAGTCAATGTTGCAATTCAGGGTGTGTTTGAAATAACCTTTGTTCTTGGAACTCCAATGGCCACATTACTTGGTGGATGGTTGGTTTTAGATCATAAAAAAGTATGGAATGCAATAAACCAACAT
Organism: Artemisia argyi; assembly: GCA_030686995.1. Lineage (NCBI taxonomy): Eukaryota > Viridiplantae > Streptophyta > Magnoliopsida > Asterales > Asteraceae > Artemisia > Artemisia argyi. The sequence goes on along the minus strand of CM060708.1, from coordinate 182,928,816 downwards.
ACGTAACCCTTCTGAGTTCCCGTTACAGCTCCTTTTGTCGTTTCAACTCCCTTTGAGGAAAGGCCTGCACCAGGCGCATTGCTAGATTGTTGAAAAAACAAAAGGAACTGTGTGGGAACTCAGAATGGAAAGGTATGTTGAAATTCCAGACTCATTTAGATCATAAAAAAGAACGGAATGCAAACAGAGTGATACAAACAATCTAGAAATGTTGAATAAAGAATAAAGTCTAAGTAACATCACTCGTCTTGAATGCGATAATGAAGGAGTGTGGCCTATCATGAACAATACGCACTATATCATTATTGCATTGAAGACGTCTTAATGATCAGGCCAGATCTATCTAAAGTTGCAGAAAGGTTCCATTGCTTTGTTTTTTGGACACCGTCTATTAACGTTTGTGTGCGCGTGATCACTAGCTTTGGCACTTTCAAGAATGTATCTTCATCGTCGGGACAAAAGTCTTAATCAAGGTACATTATTGAAAGAGCAAAAGCTTGTGATCAAGGTCAACCACACAAACGGTAGTAGACGTTTTCAAAATTAAGCAACGGAACCATCTACAATTCTAGATAGATTTGCCCTAATTATTGAGCTTTAAGTTATTAGAAAACAGATTCTTACTATCATTTATATTGCTCCCTTAGATGTGACGAACATACATATTAATTATGTAGATTCTACGACATTAGAGAGCTAATCGTGCATGAATGAAATCATATTAAATTTATATTAACAATGAAATGAACTACCATCCTTTCTACCCTAGCCAACAACAACATATTATTCAGCCTTGAATCTCTAACCTACCGACATGCTGGAATACGAAGACACTAAATTCAAGCATCGAACCTACAAATTATACTTGATAATTGTTTTTGTATTTTGACAAAGAGGAAAGATGAATCAACAATGGATGAACAACACCAAAATAAGTTTATGTTCATACTTGAAGGTGGCGTCGGTTCATCCATCGTTGATACTTTTTCCATCTTTGATACTTGGATGTTTTAGCCTATAATTCGCACACACATCCGCCACTTTTCTTCCTTATTCTCTCAAAACAAATGCAACATAATTCTTATACTAGATAGTCAACCTAAGCCTAAGATAAAATAAGCTAAACCAAGCAAACCTTAATATCTCTTTTGCTCTAATTATTCGCAAAAAAAACACAACATGTTCTTCCTTATTCTATCAATACAAATGCAACGCAATTCTTATAACAGATAATCAACCTAAGCCCAAGAATAAATAGCTCTAAGGGGGTATTTGGATTATATTAATTTATGATCTTATTAGCTTTTTGAGATTTGAGGATGCCAATAAGCCTATGTTATTTTAAGTGGATAAGCTAATAAGCCAACAAATAGTGAGTTTATTAACTTTCCCAAAACCCAATAAGCCGATAACCACACAAAATAAGCTAATCCAAACACACCTTAATATCTCTTTTGCTCTAATTATTCGCAAAAACAACACAACATAAATCTAATACATAAAGTAACAAGTCTCTAACAAATGTAAGACAAAACTGAGAATAAAGGATCAAAACCCTAGATCCGTTTACTTGGTCAATTGTAACCGAGTGAGTTGTGAGAGAGAAAGAGAGGATTATGTGGAAGTGTGTGAAGTGTGTTTGATAAACTTTGTATACTGTATATTATAAGTTTAAAAGTGAAGTGTGTTTGATACTCTTTGTATATATTATAAGTTTAAAAGTGAAGTGTGTTTGATACTCTTTGTATATATTATAAGTTTAAAAATTATTAAAAGTATTAAAAGTATAAAAACTAAAAGTAAAAAAGTAGTACTCCCTCCGTTTCAAAATAATTGTCAGGAGACAAGAATTACAAAGTTTAATAAAAGTGAGGCCACTTTACTTTTCAACCACGTAAAGAGAATATTCCTTTACTATATTCTCTAGTTTTTACCTTAAAGGGAAAGTGGAAAATTATTTTGAGACATCCAAAAATAGAAATATGGACAATATTTTTGAGACAGAGGGAGTAAAAGTTTTAAAACTAATAAGTATTAAAGCTACATTTGTATTTTAGGGCATGCTTGGTAGGGGTGTTAACGGGGCGGTTCGGTTCGGTTAGTTGGAAGATTTTAACTATCCATCGCGGGGTGGGTAATTTAGTTATATTATATACGGTTCATTTGGTTAACCACGGATATCTAAAAGTAAAAAATCAAAACCGAACTGTGATAAGCGGTTTTTTCGGTTTCGGTTTTTTTCGGTTTCGGTTTCTTCGGTTTCGAGTTTTTTTCGGTTTCGGATTGAGCGGTTTGTCGGTTTCTCGGGTTTTTTGAACACCCCTAATACTTTGTAGGGGGTTATAGGGGGTGAATTGAAGAATGAGAAAGGTAATGAAAAAATATGCTTGGTAAAGCATAATGGAATGACCCATTACCCAATAGTGGGGAATGGATCATTACCTAATAAATTGGAGGGATTGATTTTCTTTACCTTTCCTTTTCCCGACCATTATCTTACACTTTCCCAAGTTTGATCCAAGCGCACCCTTTTGTGTATTTTGTATTTAAAAAGTTACCCATGTGAATTAGCCATTATCACCGGTCATGCATGGTTTCCATTACACTATAAGCGACTACAACCCAATGCACATGACTCATGACCCATGTTAATTACCCATTGTCGATCACCAGTAATGTATTGGTCGATAACATGACACTATAAGCCACTATAACCCAATGCACATGACCCATGACCCATGTTAATTACCCATTGTCGATCACCAATCATGTATTGGTCGATAACATGACACTATACGCCACTACAACCCAATGCACATGACCCATTATCAACAGTCATGGATGTGTCGTAACATGACACTCTAAGCAACTATAACCCAATGCATATGACCCATATGATGTCAAATACCCATTATTGAATGTGACCAGTGATAACTTAATGCATATAACCTATGACCCATGCGAATTAGTCATTATCACCGGTCATGCATGGGTTGCACCGGCTTGGTAGGTGTATAGTTATAGTGTGAATATTATATGAATTGTATTTGAAGTTATTAAAGGCGGTCATGCATGGGTTACACCGGCTTGGTAGGTGTATACCGTTTGTCACAGACACTAAGAAGCAAGTATGCATGGACCTCCCGATCATGTTATCCGGGATCGAGAAAGTTTGAACTCAGCTTGAGCTTGACTCGAAAAGCTTGATTCATTTGTAAAGGTGTGTTTTCTTACACAAATTAAAATTGAAATATAACCTAATAATCTAATTTGGTTCACCTTCGGCTCAAAAATCTCGATACATTCATAAATAACTATTTACACTTAGTACGCTTACATACAAAATATATAAAAAAACATATGATATATCACTTACAAGCTCGAAAACTCAACAATAACTCGAGTCAAACTTTTATAAGGTTGAGCTCAACTCATTAAACATTTAACTTCATTTGATAGGCTTGAGCTTGAATACTCCATCCCAAATTTTAACTTTTCCCAGCCCGCCTAAAATTTTCCCCAAATTTAAATTGCCCCTCCACCTTAATATTTCATTGACCCGCCCATGTTTTTCAATACTCCACCCGAAATATATATCCACAAAAACTAGATCTGGTATTCTTCTATCTCCTCAAAACTCTCCACACCAACGCCACTGCTCGCACCACCACCACACTCGCACCAAGACCACTTCTAAGGCCCGATCCAATGACATGTTTGACAGTCCAGTCCGGTTCGGTAGCATAAATGTTTCGATAGATGTTTCAATTCCTGGATTTGGGGTCTCAATTACAATGGCGGTTATGGTTGCGACTGATAATATACGGCGGTGGCGGTATTCAGCTCACTATGAGAAATTACCATTGAATTTATAAGGATATGGTGTTCCAATTGTGGTGGCTAATGTTTCGAGAATTGACTGGCTGAGGAATGCCGCCATTTTGGTTGATCCTAATTAATGGCGACGAACACTCCAACCTCGCCCTGTTCTTGATTAGTACTTTGCTTTTACATGGTTATTGAGCTACATGGTTCAAGCTCCTTGATTTTGATTTCACTAAAGCTATATGTAATGTGTGAAGATATTTAAATCGGGTTGATTAGGCTGTCAATGAAGCTTTGAAACAGTCTCAAGGTTCATATACCGCTTTACTATCTTATAATGACAAGATTTTTTGTGAATACATGAGTACACACTTATGATGCATTCAAGTATCTTTATCTGGTGCCTATCTTAGTCCTTAATTTATTAATACATCATCAGGTTGCAAAACAACTCGAAATGTCTTTCATGACATGTTACCCAGCCCGCCATTTTTATTTGGTATTATCTTTTATTATTTTGAAAAGTGCATTCACATCTAAAATGGTTTTTTATCCTTGAATTCATCAAGCGACTCAAAACCACCAAAGCAGATAGTTGAATCAGTGGTAAATCAAGCGACTCAAAACCACCAAAACAGCAGATAGTTGAACTAGTGGCGCCTAACAAACTAGATGCACCTGACAAAAGACAAGGTAATAGTGTCTCTATGTCAAATGTCAAGAAATAGAGCAGGGGCGGAGCTAGGATTTTTAGTTAAGGGGGGCCGACCGTGCTTAAGGCAAGTCATAGTGATGGACATTGTTTCAGAATTTAATCTATAGTGTTGTTTTTATTGTTTAAGTTATTCATTATTGAATTTTGTAGGTATGCCTATAAAATAAGGGTGGCTGAATGTAAAAAACTAATAGAAAATGGCTCGTAGTCAAAGTAAATAATGAATGAAGTGGGTTGATTAGGGGTGGCTCAGCACCCACTAGTCACCCTACTAGCTCCGCCCCCATCAACAATATATATAGCACATACTTTTTAGAGAGGAAGGTTTTCTAGCATCTAATCAAGAACTTTATTCCAATATGCTCATCTAGTTCTGTTATGTTTTGAGCTTTGACATGTTCTAGTTCTACTCTCGTCCTGATGTGGTTATTGTTGATATGAAGCAGTGATGAGGCAAAAAGTGAACCGCTTTTAAGGGGTCATTTAAGCCCGGATTCATGATTATTAGATCAAATATTGCCCTAAATCGTTCCTTTTGTCATTTTAGGTACTTTTGGAGAGAAATCTGGAAAAGGAAGCATTTTGGACGTTTTTGGAGCATAAAAGTGAAGAAAACGACAAAGTCTCAATTTTCCTTGCTGGGAATAGTATCTGAAGGCGTCAAGATCTTCTACATGACGGCGTCAAGACTTACAAAAGAGGTGGATGTGGAAAATACACGTGACGATCCAGAGAGTTTTTATGCATAGGAGATGTCGGCGTCACCCAAGGCCGTCATGGTCCAAGTATTAGAGACGGCACAGAAGAAAATCCTACATGACGGTGTCACAAATAGATCTAGGCAATACGATTTCATTATGGCAACGAGTTGACGGTGTCACATTCCAATACATGACGCCGTCACCCTGTAAAATCTATATATAGTTTTCCAAATTTCATTCATTGGGTGTGCAACTTTGAGGGAAAAACCCTAGGTCGAATTTTCCAGCTTTTTCATGGGTTTCAACCCTTTGAATCTTTCATGTTCAATTAAAGATAAGTACTCTTACAAATCATTCAATATGTCTATGTGTTGTTTGATTATATCTTACGCTTGTCTTCTATTTAACATGCTAGGCTAGATTTCCTTTGTGTTTGCTTAGATGTAGTGAAACCTAGATGTTAATTATGGGTTGATTGTTTGTTTATAATTGTTACGGACGATTGTATTCAATGTTAGGCTTAAGAAAATTGGCAGACTTCCATTGGTAACTTGCTTGAACGTCTTAAGAAACATGATCGAGGTGTACTACGAATTTTGGTTGTATTTAATGCGTAGGAGAATTCTTATGATCCCATGTTAGGAGCTTCTAACGGCTCGACATAGGAGTGAAGTAGGATCCTATAGAGTTGGGGAATATTGTACATGGCCCTACGACTAGTATTAAGGAATATGACCCGTCATCCATGCAATTGTAACAAGCTATCAACATGTAAAAGATATCTAGGGAGTAATGAAACCTAAGTAAACACAACTTTCCTCATTATTGTTACACCACATTAGTATAATAGTTGTATTTTCATTTCTTTTATTTTATTTTGATTGCATCTTTAGATAAATTGGGTTAGTTGGCTACCAACTAATTCCGCCCACTCCTTCAAAACCCGAGATTTTAATTGCTTTTATAAAAGTATAAAAATACAAAAAGAATCATCCCACACCTCTAGACCTAGTTTAGGAGGCTTTCTAATCCTAGCGACACTATTCCTGAGTTGAACGATCAATCCCCCGGTACTTGTCACTATACTATACTACAACGATCAGGTACACTGCCTGGTGGGGGTTGTAAGCTTCTTGAGATCTCTCAAGAGGTAAAACCTGGTGTGATCCCCACGTATCAAGTTTTTGGCGCCGCAGCCCGGGGAATAGTTATTGTCTAGGTTAGGATTTCTTTTTATTAGGTCTACTTGCTAGATTCCTTTCTAGTGAGATTTTATTTTTATTTTTAATTTTTCTTTAGTCTATCTCATTTCTTTGTTTCCTTTGTTCGTAAACTATCTCGATGAATAACAATAGCATTGATTGTTTGATTCCTGTTATTCGTGTTTTTCGTCGTAGGATTTTCCAAATGCCCGCCCCAATCCCTTTAGCGGAAAATGAGAACCCACCTAACCTCTCAGCTAACCATCACTTTGACAATAATTCGGAGATGGAGGAGTCCGACCATGATGATGACCATAGGGCTAGTCCTTTTTACTATTCGGACTCCGATGAGGACCTAGATGATGGTGACGTAATTAATGAGGATAGGATGGATGATGAAGTGGACCCTCTTAGGTATGTCGACCCTAGAACAAGCATTGAGAATGATAGCCCATTTAATATGCAATTTCCTTGTAAAATTGGATTTAGGAGCTTTAATACCTACCTTAACTCATCTCTACCAATAAACATAATCTCGCGTAGTGAATACAATAAAATTATGGTAGATGAGTTAGAATACAAAGGAGATAATATTATTGCTAGGGCAATGTCATTGCATGTGTTGGTAGGAAGCTTTATTTATCTTGTTGAGTTCATGGTTATGGAGAATCTAGGAGAATTTATCGATAGTAAGTTAACCCAAGTTGTGTTTGGGAAACCCTTCAAAAGGTTAACCAACCTTGATGAAAAACTTATGGAAGGGTTAATTACATTCTCGGATGGGGATGAAGATTTTATTTACCAAATGCCCCATGCACACCCTAGGTTCAAGGATTTTTCTATGGAGAAATGTAGTAGGTATCCATCCCTAGAAATGCTAAGTGAGAATGATAAAAGAAAAGGGCTTAAATATCCTCATGAAAAGAATAAAAGGTATTATCGCGGATGTTTAGAGCTAAGTGATGACTATAAGAAAGATGAGGCGACTATTAGATGGCTCACCCTAGGATATGTGAGCATAAGCGACACACGATAGCCCATGACCTTGAGTCTAGCTACAAGACTCGTAAATAAAGAAAAGCGCTTCTTGGGAGGCAACCCATGTTTTGTGTGATTTTTATTTGTTTGAATGTTATTTGCTTCCGTATGCATGCTTTATTTTTATTGTTGGTAGATCATGTTTCAAACTAAATTGTGAAAATGCTTTATTTTGTTGTTTAACTTCGTCTTAACTTCATATAAAGGTATTTTGCAAAAGCTAAGTGTAAGGGGAAACCCCAAATTTGTTTATAAGAACGAAATTGATCATGATTCGCCACAATATTAAATGAACATGTATATTAGTATTTGTTAGAGTCAAATGCTTGTATCGAGTCATAATGATGTTTTGCAGGATTTTCCAGGAAGTAGGACATAAGTTTTTCCAGAAATTTTCCGGAAACTTAACGTAAAGATTTCTGCAGGTCACTTCTGACGGCGTCAGGAGTTAACTCCTGACGGCGTCATGTGTAAAATTCTAGAAATTTTGCGAGTTTTGTTTTTCTAACGGAGTCTTAAAGTTTTTGTTAATTCTTTAGTTTTATAAACTCCAGGAAATCTGCAAACATTCATTCCACAAGCATTATATCTTAAATTGCTTTCTAGGATTTGTTAGGATATATAGATTGCCGCTGATTTTACACGAGGTTGCCTTGTTTGTTTTCTCAGGTTTAACAGGTTATATATGACAAGAAGATGACTTATTTTCTGGAAGGAAAGCTTTGAATGTTCATTTTCTTGGAGGAAGATCTAACCTTGTTGACACACTATCCACACCGAATGAATCAGGGGAGTATTTGTTTTCATTCTTTTACCTATTTTACTTTTACATCCTTTAATTGAACATTAGGGACAATGTTCATCCTAAGTGTAAGGGGAAGGTAAATGATGATACCTTATAGGATACAATTGCACTTGAGTTTGTTTGTTCGATGGTAGGTGTGTAATAAAACTAAGAGAAATACTTGTTAGTGTAATTTTAGCGCCAAATTTAAATTTTTTTACAACATTTAGGTGTGAAACTTTAGCCTTAACAAGCATCTGATGGATAGGAGTTGTATGACTAGCACAAAATTGTACCATTCAGAAAAATTTTCCACCCAAATATGTGAGGTTCGCCTTTAGATTTGATAGGAAAAACATTCATTATTAGTGCTTATGAGTGTACCGGTAGCATTTAGATTCTAGATCTTGCATTAGTGATGCATCCTGAGACCGCTAGTGAGACTACATTCGTGTAGTAGGATTTACTACATGATAAGAGGCATTAGGATCACCCTTGTGTTAAACCCGTATCATAATTACTTGACCATTTAAGTCATATTACTTGGCTAGTAAAGTCAATTAATTTTTCCCACACCTTAGTGTTGTACTCATTTTTAGTACACGAAACCCCTAGTACAACCCTCCGAGCCTATCCTTTCATTTCTAACTATAAGCATATTACTTAAAGAAAGAATTTGTTACAACCCACTAAAATGTGTAACCAAATCGCCTTAGCCTTCCGTGTATGCACTCATCTTTAGTGCATTATTGTTATTTGTTTAAACCCTTAGTTAATTATCTAATTGATTACATGGTTGCTAAGTCGAGTCATATCTTGTACATATTGTTTTGGGACGATTGGGACTCATGGGTAAAGTACTTGTGTTTTGGAGTAATGGGGAAGAACATCATATATTACCCCCACATGTGTGTTAATCTTAAAAGTACTCCAAGTGTTTTGATTATCTTGATTCGAGTCATTAGATTAGTTTATTGTAAAGTATGTAAAAATTCAAGTGTAAGGGGAATGTACTATTAGGTACACTGCCTGGTGGGGGTTGTAAGCTTCTCGAGATCCCTCGAGAGGTAAAACCTGGTGCGATCCCCACGTATCAAGTAGCCTACATTTTCAAGGCTTTTATATCCAGATGATGAGATTAGATCAGTGAGAGAAAAAATTGTAAGTTTAACTGCAAATTTTATTATTATGTTCATTGTTTTGGATTAAAAGTCTTCATGACGTTGTTTGAATTACTGTTGATCATGTTTGTGTTAATAATGCTTAGATGGATTTAGTGTTGCTCATGAACTTCAAAGAAAATGTGCCAAGTATTTACTACTGCTAGTACAAAAGTTACAACTGCTAGTGAAAGTTGGTACTGCTCAGAGATTAAGACCGCTCGAAGTTGCTAGTTGCTTATGGAAAAGATTATAGATACTTAGGAAACTATTGTAAGCCGACTAGGACTCCTTGGTGTATAAAAGGTTGTCCAATTTTATATTTGGTTCAGTTATATACATTTCAATTTTATTGTATTTGAATTTGTTTTGATATATATTTGAATTGTTTTGATATATATTATTTTTTAAATGTGACTAAAAGATGCATATAGTCACACTTATTAACACTTTTTGTCACTGTTTGCTTAATTTGTTGTGTGACTAAATATTACAAAAGGCCTAACAAACATAAAATTCATGTGGCCATTGGATGATCAATAGTCACACAAAATATACATTTCTTCACTTTAAACAACATATGGTCACACTTATTAACATTTTTTTTTCCACTTGACGCTTAATTGTATGTGACTAAATACTCAAAACAAAGATGCTTTGTGTGACTAAATATAACAAAAGGCCACACAAACATACAATTCAAGTGGCCATTGGATGAACAATAGTCATACAAAATACACATTTCTTCACTTTAAACAGCATATGGTCACACTTATTCACACTTTTGGCCACTTTTTTTTTTTTTTTTTTTTTTTTTTTTTTTTTTTTTTTTTTTTTTTTAATTGTATGTGACTAACTCAAAAATAACAATACCTGTTGTGTGACTAAATCATCACAAACGCCACATTTATTATATATTCGTGTGGCCACAGGACGGGAAATAGTCACACATAATACACATTTACTTGAATAAATCATCTCAAATGTCACATATATTATATATTTATGTGGCCAAAAGACGAACAATAGTTACTCTAAAAAAAACATTCGTGTGACTATAAAGTATTTACGGTCACTCATACTGACTTATCCAACAAAACTTGTGCCTAATTTGTCACACATATTCGGGGTTTTGGTCACTCTTTTTTGATGAAAGGCTATGCACTCTACAATGTGACCATATGCTACCTACGGTGGCGGGACCTTTGGTGACACACAACGAAAAAAACATGTGTGACTATATGCATATTGTCACATATTTCTGGCGTGACCAATACAACTTTTTGTACCAGTGCTCCATGAATATCCAAGTGCATATTACGTACATTACTTTCTTCTTTCCAATATGACCTGTAAATTTTTTAAGAAAATGAACATGAAACCTCGCATAAAATTGGCGGTAAACCTTGTCGAACACCTTCTCCTTGTGCTGGAACCTCAAACCGGGGACCACCTTGTCGACCAGGCATTGTACTTTAGTAATTTTCCAAGATTAGCTTTTGTAGACTCCTTCACTTTCTTCTTTTCAGCAACATTACCCTCTGCACCTTGTGGACCAGGTACTCCGGTTACCATAATATTTGCCCCCACCTTTATACCAAGGTATACCTTTTCCTGCTCCTTTACCAAGCAATCCGTGTTTGTGTTTTCTTCAAGTTTCTTGTCCTCCAACCGTGTTTGAGTCACTACAACATCATTGTTACTATCCTGAATAACCTCAGCTTCACGAGTTTCTTGAGCTCCCTGCAGTTCCACCTCAAACCAAACATGTTTAGCAACCTGTACTCCATGGACTTCTATTTTAATACCAAAACCGAGTTGTTTGAACCCAACTTGTTTACGACCAAGTTGTTTGAACCCAACTTGTTCATGACCAAGTTGCTAGAACCCAACTTGTTTACGACCAAGTTGCTTGAATCCAACTTGTTTTGAACCTCCATGCTTTTGTACTCCAAAAGTCATCACTTTTGCTTCAAGAGTATATATATAGTTCTCTTTCCTGATCCCAGTCATCATAACTCGAAAACCTTTGATCACCTTGATTCTACCCATCTACATCTTCACAGTATAACCCTCTTTTTCAATAGTACCCACTGAAATCAAGCTTTTTTTAACCCTGAAACATACCTGACATCTTCCAGTATAAAGCTTGAACGATCATCCAACTGTATCTTCACTTTTCCTATCCCTCTGATAGTGCATGTCCTGTTATTACCTAACTGAACCGAACCACCATCAATATCCTTGAAGTCATACAAGAAATCCCTCCTAGGTGTCATATGATAACACCCACCTAAATTCATTACCAATTCAGTCATCTTATCATTCTCGAATACCACCAACACTTCTCCAAAGTAGGCACTACCATTGTCATCAGAAGAACCAGAATCCTGATCATGCTTACCCTTCCTGACGAACCCACTTGACTTCTTCGTTGACAGTCTCTCTTCAGATGACCCTCTGAATGACATATGAAGCACTTGAGTTTACCAGTTCCGCCCCTTGACTTAAATCGTGAACTTCCACCAGAATGAGCTTTCTTTTAATGATCTGACCCTCCCCTTACATATAACCCACCACCAGTATCTTCCTTTGTACCTTCAGTTCTTTTCTTTAACTCTCTAGAATTCAGAGTTCCCAGAACATCTTCCATTTTCAAGGATTCCCTCCCATACAACAATGTCTCCACAAAGTTTTCATAAGACGATGGTAACGACATAAGTAACATAAGTGCCTGATCCTCATCCTCAATCTCAATATCAATATTCGCCAAATCAAGTATTAACTTATTAAACTCATCTATATGATCATCCAATTTCGTACCTAGACTCATATAGTACGTGTACATCTTTTTCTTCAGATACAGTCAGTTTGCTAAGGACTTAGTAATATACAGACTAGTCAACTTCATCTAAATTCCTGCAACAATTGTTTTCTTGGTAACTTCCCGTAAAACCCAGTCTCCCAAGCATAGAATTAAGGTACTCTATGGCTTCTTCATCAAAGCAGCCTTTTCACCTGCTTCCATGTCCATGGGTAATGTTTCTAATGCAGCATCAAATCCCTGTTGTACCATTAAAGCACGTATCTTTATTTGCCATAACCCGAAATCAATCTTCCCATCAAATTTCACGATGTCAAATCTAGTTATCGAACTAGCCATTCTTCTTTAACCTGCTAAAAACCTTGTCAAGTTTTTTCTTAACCAACTTTACTGACAAGCCGTGTGCAATATTTCCCTTGCTGCTGTAAATCCTTCATGCAAATCGAATTAATTAGAATAACCCTAAACCCTCGATTTCGAACAAGCAAACCCAATCGTAAACTTAAAACCTAAGTTAACCATGATCAAACTTTGAACCACTAGAATAAATTATATACGCAACAAGACAACCCTTCCCTTTGTTCGAATAATATTATTTGACGAACAGTTATGAAGTATAAACAAACTTTGATTTTTTATAATAAGAAACCAAAACACCATTGTCGCTTTATGTAGTGGTCTTCACGTGGGTTAGAAAAAACAATCCAATCACAGGTTAGGTTTTTTTTCCTTATTAAAAAATCCCACGTAACTTGTTAGTTACTTCTTCTACCTTATCAATCGATCGCTACTCAAAATACGATTTGAAAATTGAAACCGAACCTTGAACGAACTCGAAACTTCGAATTAGCACTTGAACTTCGATGACCACAATAACCGCGGCTCTGATACCACTTGTTTGATAAACCTCAAATATAAACCGAAGTTCGATCATAGAAAGCTAGATCGCGAGTTGTATCTAGCACAAGTACCAGACACGAGAGACTACAAATAAATTGACAAGAATATATGCACACGTTATACCCCTCAATGAACCCTTTATTAATCACCAATAAATATTTTACAATTAACGAAGAAGAATGAATCACTAGCATCCCTCCTCATCTCTATTGATAGAGATAAGGGTGTAGAAACCTTAGTTTGCCTTGCACTCTGATAATGGACCCTCCGATCAGGTCGAAGGACCCTCCTTCGAGCCTGGTCGCAACCTACATATCGAAGGCTCTGGCTAGCCTTCTAAAACTTTCAATGGTGTAAAACTAATCACCTTTGATCTATTTACCAATTGAGAATTTGCCAATCGAAGGACTAAGCCCTTCGGGGTACATCCTACGATGACATTAGGACATGGCTCTAGCAAGACCAAGTCTCACCCACGTCCCCTCTTCCTTTTTAGCTCCCCCGCTAAACTAGGAGGAGTGGGGCACTAAACCCTAGCGGTTACCATAAATCATGGGACGCCCCCATGGTCTCCAAGAAATGTGTGAACACTCTCCAAGGTTATTTCATCACCTATAAATAGTCTTGGACGAGTCATAAATCTGGTATGCAATCTTTACTACTCCACTTTACTACATTTTCACTAAACTTTCATATCAAGTACTTATTCACACGCCGGAGGTGGTTCGCAGGGTCCAACCCCTACACAATCACTTAATGTAGTGTTTTAGTATTTCTTATTTTAGGTTATATTCAAGCTTGGCGCAACCGCAACACCCCATTACATCCTTCGATCACCATTGTAGGCCTGGTCGTGCAATTTATTGTAAAATTAGTGGCGCCATCCATGGGACCCGCTACAATTAGTCCCGTTATTCCTAAGCAAATAACCAGTCAAATATACCCGCTACTTTTCTAACATGAATCAAGAGAGAGAAGTTACACCCCCACCGGGTTTCTCGACCTTAACACCAATACAACCAACTTACCCTAACAACCTTCCCCCAATTATGGCATCCACGTTCACTATACCATCTCACCCAGAAATAACACCCAATCACCATGCTTCGACATCAGCTAATCCGGAACCTGTCATTAGCCCCTGGCCTTTGTTGAAGCCAACTTTGAAGAGTTGGAATCATTGTTAAGGGCGCGTAGGAGGCAAGCTCGGAACACGAAGATGAGAAGAGAGTTGAATACTCTAGTGATGATTATGATGAGGAGATGGAGATGGAGCCAAGGCCTCAGGCGCAGGGGGTCATGCATTAAGCTTTAAGGATAGGTTCCCCTTCCGGTAGAAGGATGGGTAGAAGATCCATTTCGAAGGGGTCCATGAAAGGACTCCCACAAGAAGGGAATGGGTAATTGCTGAAGGTTCCAATGGAAAGAGCCAACGAAGGGAAAACACTGAGGTAAATCTCCCTCCGTTGCTAGCTGCTCATTTGGGGAGAACTGAAGCAGGAGTCCCGCTGCAGCCTTCTCATGCATCCGGTGTAGAAGGCAATCCACCTCCATTCAATGTGGGAGGAAACCATCCTCCCAATGGTATTTGATTGTACAATAATTTGCACGACAAGGCCTTCGATGATGATCAAAGGATATAGGGGATGTTGTCGACCCTGCGAACCACCTCCGGTGTGTGAATAAGTATTTGGTATGATAATGTAGGTGAAATGCAGTAAAGTAGAGTAGTTGAGATTGCATACCAGAACTGAAACTCATCCAAGACTATTTATAAGGGAAGAAAACAGCCTTGGGGAGTGTTTCCATGTTTGTAGGAGATCATGGGGGTGTCCCATGATTTTATGGTAACCGCTAGGGCTTAGTGTCCACTCTTCTCGAATTGGCGGGTCAGTCAAGGAAGAAGAGAGAACATGGATAAGACGGGGGACGTGGGTAAGACTTGGTCTTGCCCTCTTTCCATCTTATGTTCATTGAAGTGTACCCCGGAGGACTTATACCTTCGTTTGGAAAATTCCCATCTGGTAACTAGATCACAAGAGATTAGTTTTATGGCCAAGAAGGATTAAGGAGGCTAGCTAGAGCCTGCGATTATGTAGGTTTCGAGCAGACTCGAAGGGGAGTCCTTCGAGCTAACCGGAGGGTACATCCTCAAGCCCCCCAGTAGAAAGTGATATATGCGTGCAAGAATATATTGCTTATGACTCTATCGCAATACAAGGATTTCTCCATATCCTCGAAAATTGGATTAAGAGAAAATTTTGAAATTCAAAAAACGCATTAAATGCGCATGCCCACGACCCATCCGTTGAACAAAAGATTGTAATGGCATGATTATCGGTAATCTCAAACGATATTTCAAAATTTAAAGCTACTACTAGATATGACCACGTATAGTATAAATACCTATATATTCTAAAACCCTAAATTACACACCATGTTTCGCTGCAATTCTCACAAAGCTGTGACGTATCTATCATCAAAAATCAGAAGGTAACTTCTTTCTCTTCTCTCGTAGTTAAATCTTTAGGTATCACGAAGTAGCCACGAGTATGGATGCCAAACGTATCATACGACAACAAAAATGTACTTTTTCTAGAGAAGCCCTAACTCTCTTTCTAGATGATTACCCAATATCAAAACAACACAAAGTTATTCTCCCAAAAAATAATCAAACAATTTATGATGCTCCAAAAGGGTATGTGGGTTTGTATACACATGCATTTACACGGTCAAATCTAAGAATACCCTAGCATCCATTATTTCTAGAGCTGCTACAATATTACGAGGTTCATATTTCAAGGTTTAATCCCTTCGGTCTAGCCAAACTCACCACTTACATAGTAATGTGTAAGGCGTATGGTAACGAGCCCACACTGAACGTGCTTCGAGGCTTCCTTAACCTATGTCCCGGGGGAGATTGGCTAACACTGTCGAAGAGAGGTGAAGCAGATGTGCCCGTGTTGATTACCAAACCATTTACAAACATAACCTATTGGAAAGGAAAATTCTTTTATGTGCAAGATACAATCATACCTCCGCAATATCCAGCACTCTTGAATGAAGCATTCTGTTTTGATCGCAAGAAATTCAATGATCAGCTTCCCCACAATATCCGAAGCAATCCACTCTACCAACGTCTTGCTAGATACCCAGTGGATGTGCAAACCTTTCCAGAGCCCATCCTCTTTATGGCTGGTCTTGTCAACCGTTGGGAAGGATCTCCCTTATTACCAGAAATCCATTGTGATGGCCAAAGTATGTATATGTAACTTAACATAAATGAATAATATATCTGATGATATTTATGTATATGTTTATTTTGGAGTAATGGCCTTCCGAAACTTCGTTGTATCTGGTGGCGCAAAGGAAGTTAGCTTCATTCCTATGGATTTTAGAGATTTTAGCTACGGGGTAGCTTCTCTGCCAGTCTCAGTCAACAATAATGGCGTGGATGCCATGGTATCGGAGCTAATTACATTAGTTGAAGGGATGTCTCCTATCAATACCGAGGAAGCTCCCTTGGTAATAGAAGGCCTTACTTATGTGGAAATCCTTTCCTCTGATGATGGTCCCATGACATATGTTGGACCCGCTGGTATAGCGGATAGGGTTCGTGAAAGGAAGGGAACGGAAATTAAGGCTGCAAAGCCGCTGATCAAGAGAAAACTTGGCATACCAACCCTCCTATCTAGAGCTATAAATAAGATTGCCTCCCAGGATAAGACTGCTGCTTTAGTACCCTTCGAAAATTTGGATGATGAAGACATTCATGGTAAAAGCTCATTATGACCTAAATACCACTGAAAAATAAATTTAAAGCTTCAAACAGATCCTAATTGCAAAATGTACAGGGTTTTCTAACACAAAGGAACTCCCCAACTCCCAAGCTTGCCACCGACTGGTTGAAGGTGTTACTCCAGCCCGCTAGAAGGGAGTCCTTGAAAATATTTTGATAGAGCAATTGTGTGATCTTCACGACAAAAGTTACACAAGGCAAGCTGTTCTAGATAACCATCTCAACATCCGAACAAGAGAGTTGGTTCAGACTGTTAAAAATGCTAAAGAAGAGTTGAATGTGGTTCTGGCTCGAGAAGAACATAGGGAGCTGTTGATCACTGAACTGAAGTCCAAATTTGACAGGGCTAGAAAGGATATTGAGAAGAATCCAACGGTGCAAGATCTTTGATCCAATGTTATGAAGCTTGCCACTCGACTAAAGGAAGCTCAAGCTGAGTGTGGCAGGCTCAAGATGGAGGAGGCCAAAGCAATTGGGCTAAAAGATAGAGTATCTCTTCTTGAGTCGAAGTGTGCAGGTCTTAAATCTGAAAAGAATAGGCTTATGGAGCAAAAAACCAAATTGCAACAGGAGGTAGACGCTTTAAGCCTTCGATGTGAAAGTCTCCAGAAAGATAGGGCAAAGATTGTAGCCAAGGTTATTCCTTATATTGCTATGGAGTTGTATCATAGTGATGAAGTCGGACAAGTGGTAGCCAACTTGGTGAATGCTGCCCTATTCCATGGTAAATGCACTACTCTGGAAGAAATTGCCGAAACTGGAGAACCTGTGATCCTATCGAAGGTTTCTTACTATCGCCCTTCGCATGAACAGGAATATGAAGATGCTAGTGATGCGTATGCTTTGGCAGACTTTCCTTTTCTTTCGAAGGTGACAAAAGATCCAATGGCTTCCGTGGAAAGGTTGCTGTCGAAGAAACCCTGTAGGATTCAGCCATTTTCTCCAAGTAGGAGGGCCTCTGGTGCGAAGTTTCCCTCTCGTCAAGAAGATCCCCACTTATCAAAGAATGCCTAAATACGGCCTTGTTGGCAATGGTTAATTGTTGGGATCGCTCCTAACAGTTAAATGTGACAACATTAACGGGATTACAGTAGTTATCATGTTTAGCCAAAACACAAGGACTAGAATCATAATATTGTAATAGTTAGTTTGTGTTAGGCTATAAATACCCCTCCATACTTCCATGGAGGGGTGAGACTTTGTGTAACTCTTTCATTTTCATTATCAATAAAACACTTAGTTTTCCCTTCTCTCTCTACTCTCTCTCTCTCTAACCATGGAGTTCTTATTCTTTCATCATCCCCGACCTCCCGAATCACAATAATAAATCAAAACACGGTCCTACAAGTGGCATCAGAGCCTTGGTTATTAGTTTTGGTTGATTATTTGTGGTCTAAATCTTGTCAAAATCGTATTTTTTAGACTGTTTTTATCAAATTTTTTGTTGATTATTATTATTTCTAGTTTAACAGTCTAAGTGGTCAAAAGTTTTCTACTTTTTCTTTCACCACATTTATACAACTGATTTATGTGGTTTCATAGTCACGCATAACAGTTTTGTATCAATATTGGTAACTTTTGTCCATAAACCTGTGAGATTGTGCGGTAAAATATTGGTCAAATACTTGTAAAAAATTATGGTCAAAAGTATTGGTCATAAACATGCTGCTCTAAATCATCGTCGGCGCGTGGCCGGAAAAGGACACCGGAACATGGTTAACGGGTCAAAACCCTCTTCCTATGCGAAATCTTCAATTTTCTACGCATAACTTGGACAAGTTATGCGTAAGGTTCATCTAAGGCATAAAACCCTTGTATTACGCGTAATACTTACGCAAAATACAAGGTTTACGCAAAAGATTTTGCTTACGCAAAAGATCATGTTACGCTAAAGAATCTTACGCAAAAGTCTACTAGCTTGTTTACGCGTAACCTTATGCGTAAAGAGACCAAGAATGTGAAGATGAAGCAGAAATAGACCTCGACCTAACCAAAATACACTCAACAGTTGACTTCTGTTTGTAACATCACAAGTCCCAACCGTTAAACCTTCACTTGGTCATTCCCCATCCCTCATTACACTCGATCAAGATATGAAAAAAAATGATAATAAAATAAATAAGATATGATCTAAGTTTCTGTTTGGTCTCACTAACATACAACCTTTTACAAGGTAAACCAAACCAAAATCATCATTGATCAAAATTTTGAAGTTAAACTTCATTTATATTCGAACAAAAAGAGAAGAATCTTAACTAGAAAGTTATTTTCATTCTTGGTTCGATCAAAACACAACAACATAATGAAAAGGCAAATTATCACCTACCTGAGACCACAAATGGATCTTGATACCAGTAAATGGTTTCTTTACTTAGACCGTGTGTAACAGGAAGACAAAGGTAAAGGTACGAGTGTACTTGTGGTTGTGTTGATTCGACATGTTATTTGTTTGGATATGATTGTTGATGGAGAAACTGAGATTGAAAGTTTGGTAAGAGATTCGAGAGTATGAGGGGGCGGATAAGAATGAAGTGATTAGGTTAAAATTATTAGGATATATTATCTTTGAACCGGGTGGTTCGATTTGTGGACTGGATCGGGTATCAAGATTTGGGCCCGTATTATTCTTCTAATTCGTTTAGGCCCGATTTAATTAAGTCATAGACTGGGCTTCACTAATATAACAATTGAATCATGGACTGGGCTAAGATGGTCATAAACCGAAAGTTTTATTAAAATCTTGAGCTAAAATGTGAATATTCAAATGTATTTTTTAATACATTGAGTTAACTTTTGGTAATATTTTTTAACAAAAAGGAGTGGTATTTTGGTCACTACAAATTCTCACGGGGAGATACATTTTTTTGACAAGATCGGGAACCATTATTTAATTCATTAAACCGTCAAAAGGCTAGAATTGGGCATGTAACCGCAAGATGTGATTACGGCGTTAATCCATTATTATTTGTTTGAGGTTGAAGTTGAATTTCACGGGTGTGTGTACTTAGTATCTTGAAGATATCGGGGTTGGTTGGATGCATGATTCTTCGAGATCCTTGTTCGAGCTTTTTTCCATACGAATGACAAAGACTTGAGTTGTCTAGTTACACCTGATATAAGGAGTTACGTTGTTGTGCTCACAGTGTATAGCTATCACTAAAGGAGTTACGTTGTAGTGCTCAAGTGTCACCAAAAGATGTGGATAATTCGAGAGAAGTTCATATACAATTAAGGATGGTTGGATGGGTATATGATTCTACCTTTATTGAAATTCTCATTATTGGTTCTTAGTCAGACAATAGTACAAGTTTAAGTCACAAGTTCGGGTTATTTTACTTCAGTCTCAAGTTCGTCATATCGGGTTTTCTCCATCAGTAGTCACTACAAAAAGCCATCAGAATGATAATGGGGTTGGTAAAGAGTTAGTTGAGAAGAGTATAAAAGAGTAGAGATGTTTATCAGCAGTTGATTCTCACGGGCTATTTATGATACTTCACACATAATCGGTTGACTGGACATATGGGGTTACGCTGCCTCCGTTTCCATCGTAAACATAGTGTGTATGCTTCCGATTCCGCGAAGACATCGTGGGGGAAGAGAGAGTGGGTGTTCTTTTGCTTCTTTGACTTTTCTTGATTTCTTTGCGAAAACACTCATTTTCCACGAGGATCTGCTATTAGGGGGAAGAAATGTGCACATCAGGGACGCATAATAGACTCACATGATCAAGCTTACAATTTTATTACTACCGGAGAGACGTCCGCAGAGATGACGAGTGGTTCAGTTTTGTGATTTTGGTGCAATCATTTCAACTCTCGCGGGTTGTAAAGTGTGAAGTAGCCTGCATATGTGAGAAGATCTTGCTGATTTCTTGCATGTTACCTGATGAGTGCTCAAACACTTATCATTTTTGGTCAAATCTGAACTGCAAAACATACAAAACACTCAGAAATGCATCAAAATACTGAAAATATTTCAAAATTGTGTTTTATATGTTTTTGATGCAAAAAGAGTAAAAACAGATGAAAAATGTACAAAGTTTGCAAAACTGGCAGTTTCAGTCCCCCAACTTTCATAAAATGTCAAAACTAGTCCCTGGTCATTCAAAATATGGAAAATTATCACCAAAGGTCCTTTTAAAATCATAAGTTGTCATACTTAGTCCTTTGGTGAAAAATCTCAAAAGTTTTGGAAATTTACAATTTTGGTCCCTAGAGTTTCACTTTTGGCAGATTTAGTCCCTGGTGAGATATTTTTGAAAGAAAAATCATTTTTGGTCCTTGGAAACTCAAAAGTTATCACATTTGATCCCTGGATGAAAAGTTTGAGGAAATTACAATTTTGGTCCCTCAGTTTTGGAAATTGGCAATATTGGTCCCTAGGAATTTTTAAATGGAAAAATGCAAATTTTGGTAATTGGAATAATAAACATTGCAAGTTTAGTCCTTTGGGATAGTTTGGGAAATTTACACATCAGGCCCCTCAAAATTCAGTATTTACAATATTGGTCCTTGTGTTTTATCTACTAACCAAATGGACCCTTTGTTAATTATAAACCCAAAATACCAAATCCAATATCCCTTCCTAAACCAAACCTGATCTAACAAAACATCCCAAGCCCATTCCCACAGCCCAACAAACCACCCCCATTTTTATATTAAAACTCCCCAGGTCAAACCAAGTCAAACCCCCACCCAGGGCACTGTTCATCGCCTCTAACCTCACCCTAATTACCAGGTACTTTGTCTCCCCCTCCTCCCAAATTCTCACCAACTTCACCTTTTCATTAATACTCTTACCTGCCAAAACCAACCCACCCCCTCCTCATTAAATATCCTCACCAATCCCACTCAACAAGTTTTCCCGCCAAAAGAAGATTTCAACGGTTTTGATTCATTTGACCAAATCAATGGCTAGGAATTGATGGGAAAGTCTCACAAAGTTGCAAGGGCCTCAAAAGATCTCTATAAAGATGAAGAGAAGCAGAAGAATATGGTTGTCAAATGTTTTAAGACCATTCGTAGTGTAAACTTTAAATTTCTGTTTTAAACCTTTAAATTCAGTTTAAAATTCAAGTTGTATCAGGTTTTTATGTTAATGAAAAGTATTTCAATAGTTTCTCAGTTTCAATTCTCAAGTACAAATTCAGTTTTTGGCAATCTTAAGTGAAATTGACAATTTTGCTCAACCTTGTTAATTATTGTTGTTTCTTGTTCCATTTAACTCAATTCAGTACCCTTGTAAGCTTTTTGAAGCTTAGGTTCCATTTTAAGTACTCTTGTTTAGTTTACATAAAATACTCATAATTCATGAAAAATAGTTAGAAAATAAAAAAATAGTGCATAAGAAAGATTGAAGCAAGGAGTATGATGGATTATGGATTTGCAGGGTGTTAGTGACTTGTGGAAGTCAATAGGGTATGATTTGGTTCCCTGGTTACTTGTTCTCAGTATGTATCACTTGTAAGCTTTAAATTCCATTTTTTTCTTTTTACTATGTAGTAGCTTATTAATTGCTTATCTGTGTTGTTTAGTGTTTGTTTGGTGAATGTTAGTGATATTAATGCTTAAGCATGCCTGTTTGATCATTAGTTTTCATAATTACTTAGTATTTCATTTTCACAAGTTATAATAGCTTATTTATGATCCTGGGTGTGTTGTTGTTATTATTGTTATTGGTGTGTTCATTTAAGCTTATTCTATCATGTTTTAACCTTAGAAATCAGTTTGAAACATTAGATCACCCATTTGCTCACTAGATCTCCAAAACTGATTCTAAAAGGGGTGTTTGGCACAGTGGCTTTAACCACTGTGCTTTGGTTTTTGTTGTTGATATTTGGATAAGTTAACCTTCTTTAGGTCCTAATAACTCAGTCAAAGCCTCAAAATCCAATGTCCTTTGTGTAAAAGTCAAAACACTCTTTGATCCTCATCACAGTTTCACTATGATGGATTTTTAGGTTCTTGATCATACAAATCAGTGCTATAGTGTCTGTTTTAACTTATTTTAGTTTTCTTATAACTTGTATTAACATGTTCAGTCATTAAATTAAGCTAGAATCTCAAATTAGTCAACCTAGTTAAGTTTAATAAAAAGTCAAAATTGCACATTAGGAAAAATCTCAAAAATAGCATGATTTGTTTGGAATTTTGTGTAATGTAGGCTTTGAAACTTGTTTATACTTACAGCCCCCCAGCTCAACTTCATTGTCCATGTGTTATTTCATTTTTACAATTTTTTCTGTGGGCCCCGCCCTCCAAAGTCACTTGCTGGGGGAGTGTTCTCCCCTGCATCAGCAAACCATCACACCACCACCACCTTTGGTGGTTGCTGCAACCCTCCACAGTGGGACCCACTGCTTCACTCTTGGTTCTTTGAACTCCCAAGCTGGGTGGCTTTCCATTGCACCCAAGCTTGTGCCCCAATGAACCTTGTGGGCCCCCTAGACAGTCCTAAACCTTGTCCCATTTTCAGTGTTTAAATAAGAAGTCAAGTGCTTATGGGCTTAGCCTGTGAGCTTCTTTATTTAAATCTTACTTAAACATGTCCTTTTAGCTTATTCAAACCTAAATCCACCCCTGGTCTCAGCTTAAAGCTTATTTCAAAGCTTTTAGCTTTGACAGTTGACCAAAGTCAACTGTCCAAGCTTATTGTGCCCACATAGCTTATTTTTAAGATAGAAAATAGTTGTTTTTACAAAAATTGTTTGTTTTTAGTTGTAAATTAGTTTTCAAAAAGAAAAATCCAGAAAAACAAATTTAATTATAAGTGATAGTTTCTACTTAATGTAATTTAACTTTTAATTTTCCTTTTTATCTTTTTATTAAGTAAGTTACATTTTTATATTTTTCTTAAATTCCTTTTATATTAAAGTAATTTTAGTAATTATCTCAGATTTTTATTTTGTCATTTAGTATAAATTATAATTAATATTAGTTTTATTAATTATTAATTAATAATTAATTATTAAATAGCAAAATTAGTTTTTATTAAGTAAACCCTAGTTTTTATATTTTTCCTAGCTTTTAGATGTTATAAAATAATTTTATAAATTTTCTTATAATTATTACTGTTCATCTTCTAGTTTTTATAATTTAAATAGTTTAATTAGTAATTAATTAATATGTAATATAATAATTAGTAAAATAGTGTAAAAACTTGTAAAACAAACTTTTTATAATTTTTTAGGATTCCTGTAATGGTTAATTAGTTTTATAAAATTTTCCATAATTTTCTAAGTCTTTTTAGTATTATTAGTAATTTAAAAATAGGTTAAATAGTTTAATTAATATAATTAGTAGTTAATTAATAGAAAAATCACAAAAAGACAAAAAGTCATATTTTTAATTTTAAAATTTGTTTTTAGTTATTCTATAATTTTAAAAATTTAATTTTCATTTTTCTAGTATTAAATTAATATTATATTGTATTTAAGTTATTTAAATATTAATAAGTAGTATTAATTAGTATTTAATGAATATTAAATAATTAATTAGTGTAAAAATTTATTTTCTTTTTCTAAAAAAGTTTCTTTTATCCTTTAGTTTGTAAAAAGGTCATTTTCAGATTTCAGTTTTCACTTTTTATTGCGTACGTTCGCGTAAATTTAAATTGAACGTATGCGTTTTTAGATTTTACACGTTTCTGGTTTTTCTGATTTCACAATCTTGTTCATATAGCTTATTTAAGCTATTTCCTTGTAGATTCCATAGTGTAATCAATCATAACCCTTTTCTGTCCAAATTCACCTGATCACAAACCCGTTTGAATACAATCCACACCTCGTCGGGACATAACGACCCGGGGAAACCACTATATTCCGCGGAGCATTGACTCTAGGCTGTTTGACTTTGTTGACCATTCCTTGGTCAATATAAGTTGACTATTTAGGTCCAATCATTACCCCCGAACGGAGCTTCCGCGTAGAGCATAATTGTGATTAAGTGACTATTCAGATTTGCTTAGTGTGGTTTACGGTGTCATCTACAAATTCCGCTGCGTACTGAAAACTTCAAAAGTTAGAAGACTTGTGGACTACATCAAAGTTTCAAATCTGCTGAAGACGGTTGTTAGTTTGGGGGGAAGCTGATTCAGAAACTTCGCCAAAAAGAAGTGTACGAAAAAGCCGCTAAAGACATGCAACATGAATTGGGGGGAAGTTAATCCATTTCATGCATATTACATCATTTGCCTACAAGTGAAGATAAAGTTCACAAGCTGAGGTACAAGATGAAGACAAAGAGCGTCAACTGTCGTCATCCTCAGCATTTGAAGAGCTTATGAAGACCTTTCTCTATTCTTATTTGTACTTGTAGGAAATGTTGTAAGTAATCCCTTATGTTGCCACATTGGGAGAAGATTGTTGGGATCGCTCCTAACAGTTAAATGTGACAACATTAACGGGATTACAGTATTTATCATGTTTAGCCAAAACACAAGGACTAGAATCATAATATTGTAATAGTTAGTTTGTGTTAGGCTATAAATACCCCTCCATACTTCCATGGAGGGGTGAGACTTTGTGTAACTCTTTCATTTTCATTATCAATAAATCACTTAGTTTTCCCTTCTCTTTCTACTCTCTCTCTCTAACCATGGAGTTCTTATTCTTTCATCATCCCCGACCTCCCGAATCACAATAATCAATCAAAACACAGTCCTACATTAATCCTGAGGGTGGTTTGTACCCTCCGAACATGTTTTTTCCTTGCTACTTTGATTTTTAGGATGCTTGCTTTTTTATCTACTTGTCATAGGATGTTCTTTTTATTTATCCTTTAATTATATGATTCTCTTCTCTCAACGTTATTTAATAACATTAATATACAACCTAAGGTTACCGTAGATGAGTATCCTTATTGTGTGTATTTTGAACCAAGATTTTAAAGCAATCGTATAATTTAACTGCTGACAGAGGGTTGCGACCCACTTCATCTTTATCCTTATAGTCATAGGGCTTCGAATACCCATAGACGCTTAAGGAAAGTCAATGTGAATTATAGTGGATGTCATAAATATAATCCTTCGAACATTGAAACTTGTAGTACTTGGCTGAATAAATCTTTGTTGTAACAAAAGAAACAAGAGATTTAAGGGAAATACGTTGTATCATTAATTCGGTAGGGAGGATTACGTCATTTTATGAAATGAATACTACGACGCCTACCATTAATCCTTCTTTCCCCGAATGAGAAGAGTTCAATACATAAATTTGAAATAAACAAATTCTCTGAAAGGTTGTAAGTTTTATATGTAAAACTTACGAAGATTGGTGCCATTCCATGTCCTGTCAACTTCATCCCCAAAGATTGTGGCCAGTTTATAGGCTCCTTTGCTGTAGGCTTCTGCTACTACGTAAGGTCCTTCCCATGTTGGTCCTAACTTTCCTTGGTATTCAGCTTTGCTTGCGCTATTAAGTCGAAGGACATATTCTCCTGGCTTGAAGTTCAAAGGCCGAACCCTGTCGTTGTAATATCTTTCCAACTTTTGCTTGTACACAGCTTCTCTGATGGAGGCTATTTCTCTTCGCTCTTTGAGTAAATCTAGATTTTCTCAAAGCTTTCCCTCATTTTCCGGAGCTTCAAAGC
The DNA here is from genome assembly GCA_030686995.1 of Artemisia argyi. NCBI lineage: Eukaryota > Viridiplantae > Streptophyta > Magnoliopsida > Asterales > Asteraceae > Artemisia > Artemisia argyi. The sequence goes on along the minus strand of CM060708.1, from coordinate 182,902,281 downwards.
TCATAATACGATCTGTTTCCACGCTTATCTCTGAGGGAATGACGGCTTCTGTGCCATAAGTCAGGCTAAAAGGTGTTTCCCCGTGACTCAACTTAGGATGTGTCCTATGGGCCCAGAGAACTTGGGGTAACTCATCCACCCACCCATGGTGACTTCGTCCTAGCCGTCTTTCAATTCCATTGATAATGTCCCTGTTGGTACTTCTACTTGGCCATTACCTTGAGGGTGATACACGGACGTGAATGATTGCTTGATTTTTAAACCATTGCAAAAAGTAGGGAATACTCCTTCGGCAAATTGCTTCTCATTGTCAGAGATAATGATGTGAGGGACTCCGAAGCGGCAAATGATGTGTTCTCATACAAATTTCTCCATGTGTCTGCCTGTCACGGATGCCAAGGGTTTGGCTTCGACCCATTTGGTGAAATAGTCGATAGCTACGACCAGAAACTTCACTCCTCCTGGCGCTACTGGCAAGGGTCCTACTATGTCGATTCCCCATGGGGAAAAAGGCCATGCAGATGTGATAGAATTCATATCTTGTTTGGGTAGCCTTGGGACCTTCGAGTGAATCTAGCACGCTTCGCATTTGTGTATTATTTCCATTGCAACCCTGTGCATTGATGGCCAGTAGTATCCCAGCTTCATTATTTTAGAGACAACGGAGCGGGGTCCTATGTGTAAGCTGCACGATCCTTTGTGAACCTCATAAATTATGTTTGCAGCTTGTTTGGGTCCGATACAACGAAGCCAAGGAGATAAGAAGGACCTTCTGTAGAGGTATTCTCCTATTAGCCTGTATTGAGGAGCTTTGATTCTAACTTTCCTTGCTAACTTTGGATCTTCCGGTAGGATTCCGCTTATTAAGTACTCCCTTATAGGAGTCATCCAATTGGTTTCTTCCTCGGCTATTACATCCGATATTTCCTTCCTTTGGATAGATCTGTCAGCTAGCACCTCAACTAGGACCTCTTTGGTTAAGTGAGCGAAGGCCATTGAAGCTAGCTTGCTTAATGCATCTGCCTTTTTATTTTGGTTTCTTCGGACATGCTCGATGTTGTAGGATTCAAACCCCTGTAAGAGTTCTTTTGCTTTATTTTGATAGTGTATTGTCTTGCCTCATAGGAGCCTTTAATTTGATTGGCGACCAGCTGTGAGTCGACGAAAATTGAAAGGTTGCGTACCTCCATGTCTTTAGCTAGGCGTAGGCCTGCTAACAAAGCTTCATATTCTGTTTCATTATTGGTTGCCTCAAATTCGAATCACAGTGAATAAGTGTATTCTCTCCCTTCTGGATTGACTAGCATCAACCCTGCTCTTGAACCGTTAGAGCTTGAGGCTCCATCTGTGTATAACTTCCAGTTATCCTCGTTTTTTGAAGGCCTCTTCATGGGAGGTTCTTTATCATTGCTTGGCTCAGAAGGGGTTTCAGCGATAAAGTCTGCGAGTATTTGACCTTTTATGGAGTTTCTCCCTTTGTATTCTATTTCATGCTCTCCCAATTCGATGGCCCATTTAGATACCCTCCCCGATTTCTCAGGCTTCGACAGTATTTGTTTGATGGGCTTATCAGTCAGTACCGTGATTGGGTGAGCTTGGAAGTATCTTCGGAGGCGCCTCGCGGCATGAACTAGAGCAAGAATTAGCTTTTCCAATTCTGGGTAGTTTAATTCAGCTCCTTGCAAAACCCGGTTGACGAAGTAGATCGGAACTTGCCTCTTCTCTCTTTTTGCCAGGAGTACTGCACTAATGCTTTCATATGACCCTGCAATGTACATGCACAATACTTCTCCATTAATTGGGGCTGTGAGTGTCGGTAGGATTTCTATGAACTCCTTCAGCTTTTGAAAGGCAGCTTCAGCTTCGACACTCCATTGAAAAGTCTTCTTATCCACACATCCTTTAAGGGTCTTAAAGAATGGTAGCGATCGATCTGCGCCCTTCGACAAGAACTTGTTCAATGCTGCCAGCTTTCCATTAAGGCTTTGTACCTCCTTCAATGTCTTTGGGGCTTGCAGATCGGTGATGGCCTTCACCTTCGAAGGGTTTGCTTTGTAATTAGATGCCCAAGGAATTGCCCCTCTTCGACACCAAACGAGCATTTCTTCGGATTGACCTTCATATTGATGGCTCTCAACTGGTTGAAGGTTTCTTGGATGTCGGAGAGTAGGTCTTCCTCTGTCCTACTCTTTATGACCATATCGTCAACGTACGCTTCCAAATTTCTTCCTAGCTGCTTATTGAAGGCCTTATCTACCAAACGCTGGTAGGTTGCCCCTGCGTTTTTCAAACCGAAGGGCATCTTCTTATAGTAGTAAACTCATTTTCCCGTGTAGAAGGCTTTTTTTTCCTCATCTTCTATTGCCATTTGTATCTGATGATATCCTTTGTAAGCGTCTAAAAAGCATTTCAAGCGGAATCCTGATAAGGATTCCACCTTCCAGTCTATTTCTGGGAGGGGATAGCAATCCTTTGGACACGCTTTGTTGATGTCAGTAAAGTCAACGCACATACACCATCCCCCGTCACTTTTCTTTACCATAACTGGATTAGCCACCCACGTTTGGTATTTTACTTCTCTAAGTATGCCTGCCTGTACTAGTTCGTCTACTTCTTTGCAGGCTGCGGCGTTTCTCACAGGCACAAGACTCCGACGCTTTTGTTTGATAGGCTCAATGTGCTGGAACTCGTTAAGTTTGTGTTCTGTTCCGAAGGGCTTACCATCAATCATGAGACTTCTCAGAACCCCTGTCATATCGGAGTATGTCCATGCAAAGATATCCTTGTTGTCCTTCAAGAGTTTTTCCAGGCTTGCTTTAAAGGTGACAGGGAGTTGTTTTCCGATTACTACTGTTTGCTCCGGATGAAGTTCAATTACCACGATACGCTCTTCGGCGTCCCCGCAGCTCAAAATATTCTTCGGAGGCTCCTGAGGATTTTATTTAATCTTCTTTCCCGCCTCTGTTGCTCCTTTCTTGTTATAATTAGATAGTAAGGTCCCTATCCCGTTGACTGTTTGGAACTTGATTGCTGCATGTATGGTAGATAACGCAATGCCCATCTTTTGCATGGCGGTTCTCCCTATTAACAGATTATAAGGGGAATCTGACCTTAGAATTGCGAAAGGGAGGGTCTCCGTCCTCGAGAGTTAGCCTTCGCCAATGGTCACATCTAGGGGGATTTCTCTTAGAGGCCATGAGTGTTCCCCCGAGAAGCCTTTCTAAAGGTACCTTCGAATCTACCCTCTGCGATCTTATAGAAGGCTTGAGCTTCAGAAAACAATGCTCGTATATGATCTCACAAGAACTTCCGCAGTCCATGTAGGCCCTGTTAACTTCTCGGTTGAAGATGAGGACCTTTATGACTACGGGGTCATCTGAGGGAGGTTGACCCATTAAGGGTGGAAACGTTACTTCTTCCACGCTGGGTGCACCTTCCTCAGTTTCTTTCCTTTTCTGGCTCGGTCCCCTCGTTTGGGGTGTCGGAGCTTCCTGGACATAATTCTTCCCGTTTGGGGTGTCGGCGACCTTTTCTTTTCCCTTTCTTATACCTTTTATAAGGTGTGTCAGTTGTACCGATTTGATAGCTTCCTCTATTTGCTTCTTCAATTCTCTGTAGCTATTTGTTTCGTGACCAAAATCTTCATGGAAGTGGCAGTATTTGGTCATGTCTCGGTTCCTCCCGTTGCTCGGCATGCGAGGAGGGGGTTCGAAAGCCTTTGATGCCCTTTCTGTAGCCAAAATTTCTTTTGGGGACTTCGTCAAGCTTTCCAACAGGCTATGATTAGGGACTTTGTTATAAGGAGAGAATCTGTGCTGATTCTTGTTTTTACTCCTTTGTCTTTCCCAAGAAAATTGCTTTGAGGACTTTCCGCTATGTTCCCTGCTTTCCGTAGGAGCTCCGTTGGTGGACACCTCCTTGTCCTCTATCCAAATGTATGTTTTTTCCATCAGGCCTTTGTAGGTTGTCGGAAGGTCTGTGGACAAGAATTCCACAAGATTCCGGTTGCGTAGGCCATGGACGAAACCAGTAATGCATTGCTCTTTATGTAATCCTAGAATTTGCAGGGTTTCGTCAGTGTATCTAGTGACAAAGCTTCTTGTGCTCTCGTTCTCCTTCTGCTTAATGTTGTGTACCGTGAGGTGTGTTCTTGTGAACTTCTTCTGTTGGCTGAAGTGAGATCGAAACTTAGCCTTCAGATCATCAAGGTTAATGATACTTCCCGTTTTTTGCCCATTCCACCAGATACGTGCAGAATCTCGGAGGGTGTAAGTAAACATGTGACAGGCTACGGGCACGAGCATAACCCACTTTTGCATCTTTATAGCTCCTTTGAACAAGTGCAGGAAATTATCAGGATCCCCTTTCTCATCATAGGTGCCTATGTGCGAAGGCATCTTTAAACCGTCTGGTAGAGGGTAATCCTCAATCCATTTTACAAAAGGTGTCGTAGGGCCCGTAGATTCAGGGTACGAGTAAGTGTAAGGCGGCATGTTCATAGGGACATTGATGTATGGATTATGAGGAGGGGGTATCCCTTAAGAGGGTTGATTAGGATAAAAAGGATGAGGCGTGTTCGTGCTCGGAGGGTAACTATTATACATGGAATACGGAGGGCATATCATGGGATGGTTATATGGTACGGCAGTTTGTGAGGGATATTGATTGCTAGGTTGCCCATTCATGGGGGGATAAAGGTTTGGAGGATAACATTAAGCTTGAAACTGGGGGTACATACCGACGGGAGGAAGACTTCCTCCTGTGTTGTATGAACATGGGTTACCTCCTACACCGGATGCATGGGAGGGCTGTTGTGGAATCCCTGCTTCGGTCCTTCCCAAATGCGTAGCTAACGGTGGAGGTAGGTTTGCCTCCGTGTTTCCCCTCTGTTGGCTCCTCCCATTGGAGCCTTCAACAATCGTTCCGTCTCTCCTTGTGGGAGTCCTTTCGGGGACTCCCTCGAAGCCTACATTCCTTCCATTGGTCTTTCTACTAGGAGGAGACCCAATACGTAAGACTGGGTGATTAGCTCTTGAAGCCGAAGGCCTCGGCTCCATCTTGATCTCCTCATCATATTCATCGCTGGAATATTCTAACTCCCTTCGCATTTCCGTGTTCCTTACTTGCCTCCTCCGAGCCCTTGGCGGGGACTCTAGCTCTTCGTAATTAGCGTCAATGAAGGCAGGGCTAATGATAGGTTCTGGATTAGCTGACGTGGATGCACGAAGGTTAGGCATTATTTCAGGGTGAGATCGTGTGGTAAAAGTGGAGTCCGTGATTGGCGGAAGACTTTTGGTGTCAGTTACGGATATTGGGGTTAAAGTCGAGAAACCCGGTGGGGGTGTAACTTCTCTTTCTGGATTCATGCCGGAATAATAGTGAGTGTATTTGACTGGTTATTTTACTTGGAAATAACGGGACTAATTGTATCGGGTCCCACGGATGGCGCCACTGATTGTACAATAATTTGCACGACCAGGCCTTCGATGATGATCAAAGGATATAGGGGATGTTGTGGTTGAGCCAAGTTTGTGTCTAACCCGAAAATAAGAAATACAAAGACACTACGTTAAGTGATTGCGCAGGGGTTGGACCCTGCGAACCACCACCAGCGTGTGAATAAGTATTTGGTATGATAATATAGGTGAAATGCAGTAAAGTAGAGTAGTTGAGATTGCATACCATAACTGAAACTCATCCAAGACTATTTATAGGGGAAGAAAACAGCCTAGGGGAGTGTTTCCATGTTTGTAGGAGATCATGGGGGTGTCCCATGATTTTATGGTAACCGCTAGGGCTTAGTGTCCACTCTTCCTGAATTGGCGGGTCAGTCAAGGAAGAAGAAAGAACATGGATAAGACGGGGGACGTGGGTAAGACTTGGTCTTTCCCTCTTTCCATCTTATGTTCATTAAGTGGACCCCGGGGGGCTTATACCTTCGTTTGGCAAATTCCCATCTGGTAACTAGATCACAAGAGATTAGTTTTACGGCCAAGAAGGATTAAGGAGGCTAGCTAGAGCCTGCGATTATGTAGGTTTCTAGCAGACTCAAAGGGGAGTCCTTCGAGCTAACCGGAGGGTACATCATCAGTATGTATCCCCAATTCCAAGCTCAGGCTTATCCTCAAAGCCTTTACCCTCCATTAAACGGATAGCCTAGTAACCATAATTTCCCACAAGCTACCACACCCTTCGGGCACTCAATAGCTTACCCTCCATATACCATGTGTAATGGCTATCCTTTCAACATGAATACACCTTACCATCCATACCTTAACCAAACCCCTTCGGGAGCACCCCCTAACCATGATCCGTACCCTGGCGTCACTATGGGCGCAACACCTTACAATTGTCTGTATTCGGAACCTACGGGTTCCTCAACACCCTTTGTGAGGTGGATCGAAGACTATCCTTTACCCGATGGTCTAAATATGCCCTCATATATAGGCACTTATGATGGAAAGGGGGATCCGGATAATTTCCTGCACTTGTTTGAAGGGGCAATCAAGATACAGAAGTGGGTCATGCCCGTGACTTGTCATATGTTCACATACACTCTATAGGATTCCGCTCGTATTTCTTGGAATGGTCAGAAGCCAGGCAGCATTGTGAACCTCGATGACTTAAAGCTAAGTTCCGTTCACACTTCAGCCAGCAGAAGAAGTTCACAAGGACTCACCTAACAGTGCACAACATCAAGCAGAGGGATAACGAAAGTACAAGTGCCTTTGTCACAAGATACATAGACGAAACTCTTCAGATTTTAGGCTTACATGAAGACCAGCATATCTCTGGCTTCGTACATGGTCTCCGAAACCGAACTTTGGTGGAATTCTTATCCGCCGATCTTCCAGTAACATATAAAGGTCTTATGGAAAAGACATACACCTGGATAGAAGCCAAAGAGGTGTCCACAAGTGGGGCTCCGATTGAAAGTAGGGAGCGCAATAGCAAGTCCTTGAAGCATCCTTTGTGGGAAGGATCGAAGAACAAGAACAAAAATTACAACAGATTCACTCCCCACCACAAAATTCTCAATCATGGCCTATTAGGAAGTCTATCAAAGTCACCAAAAGAAATACTGGCAATGGAGAGAGCTGCTAAAGCTTTCGAGCCACCCCCTCGCATGACGAGCAAAGGAAATAACAGAGATACGACTAAGTACTGCTACTTCCATGAAGACTTTGGTCACGAAACGAACAGCTGTAGAGAGTTGAAGAAGCAGATAGAGGAAGCAGTAAAATCGGGGCAACTAGCGCACCTTGTGAAAGGTATAAAGAAGGGTAAGGAAAAAATCTCTGACACGCAGCTAGGAAAGGATACCTCCCCTCAAGAGGCTCCCATCCTTATGGTTCGCCAGGGGGAACCTAATCTAAAAAGGAAAGTCACCGGAAGGGAGTTACATGAAGTGGAGAAGGTAACATTCCCCTCTGAGATAGGCAGATACCCTTCGAATGATCCGGTGGTCAATAAGGTCGTAATCTCCAATCTAGAAGTAAACAAAGTCTACATGGACTGTGGAAGCTCTTGTGAGATAATCTATGACCACTGCTTTATGAAACTCAAACCTTCAATCAAGTCAAAACGGGTAGAACCAAAGATTCCCTTGATTGGATTCTTGGGTGAACGCTCGTGGGCTCTAGGAGAAGTACCTTTGGAAGTAACGCTTGGTGAGGGAAAGCTTACAAGGATTAAAACCCTAAACTTTGTCATCGTAAGGTCGGAATCCCCTTACAATTTGCTAATCGGAAGAACAGCCATGCAAAAGAAGGGTATTGTAGTCTCCACCGTACACTCGACGGTCAAGCTCCAAACAGAAGACGGCACTGGGACTATATTCTCCAGTTATAACGAAGGGAGAATAGAGGGTACCAAAAAGATGGTTAAAGAAAGTCCCCATAAACATACGAAGGATATCGTGAATCACGTAAAATCTGGGGAGCAGATGGTGATAAATGAATTCTATCCGGAACAAAAGGTAACAATGGGAAAACAACTTCCTACCCCTTTCAAAAGAAGATTGAAGGAGCTACTTAAGGCCTACAAAGACGTGTTCGCATGGTCATACTCGGACATGACAGGAGTTCCAAGAACACTCATGGTTGAGGGGAAAACTTTCAACACAGAGCACAAGCTCAATGAGTCAAAACACATCAAACCGACTAAGCAGAAGCTTCGAAGTGTGACACCCGAAAGGTATATAGTAATTTAAAAAGAAGTAGATGAACTTGTGAAGGCTGGAATACTCAGGGAAGTGAAAAACCCATCTTGGATTGCCAACCCAATCACAATCCAATGAAGGGACGGAGGATGGCATATATGCATAGATTTCACAGACGTTGTGGAAAACTAGAAGGGGGGGTTGAATAGGTTTACGTCAATTTTTATTTTATAAAAACTTTGTTTGCAAAATAATCGATTCTAGTTTTATGTGAGATCAATAAACAACACTTATATAAACTAATATCTACGAAATAAAATGACAACAATATAAGTAAATAAGTAAAGAGATAGAGATGGAAAGATCGCACCACAAGACAAAGGATTTATAGTGGTTCGGCTATGAAGCACCTCTTCGCCTTACTCCACTCCCCGAGCACCCAACTCGAGAGTTTTCTTCACTACGTCAACAAGCTCCCTTATGGTGGAGAAAACCTTACACAACTTTTCCTTACACTAATTTACGACACTAAGCTAAATGTCGAGTCTTAATAGTAGCTAGAACCAATCTCACACCACTACACACCTTCTTCACAACTTGTGCACACCACTACTAATACAAAACTTCACACAACTTCACTACTTCTTTTTCACAACATTACTTCTACTTCTACCCAACACAACTACTTCTATTCACAACTACTAACACACCTAGATCTATCTATTACACAACTTCTACACCTTTACAATATACACAAGCCTACAATACTTCTCAACAAGATGATGGAGGAGTATTCTTCTCTTGCACTTTGAATGATGAAGGATTGGATCAATTGAAACAAGAACTAATATGTTTATGATCAAAGGATTTAGGAAGATGATTTGAGAGAATTAGAACATAAAGTTTTAGTGCAAAAGGTGAGGAAAAAATTCAGATTTGAACCAGTATTTATCGGAAAAGAAATCTGACACAGGAATGTATGCCAGCCCCCTTAATTGTGTGTCGGCCCCCTTAAAATTAAGGGGGCCGCCCCATATAATTAAGGGGGCCGCCCATAGTAACGGCCAGTTTTCTTTGTCTTTTCTGAGGAAAGTTTATTTGGTGAAAATTTAACTGAATTTGGTTAAAAATTTGAATTCATTTATTTATTGTGAAATAAACATTTTCCTTTAATTACCAAAAGTGTTTTTCTAAAACATATAAAATGTTTATACCATTTTATATAATTTGTAATTAGTAAATAAACCTTCCTTTGATCATAAAATGTATTAGGCACTTGCTTATTCATACCTTAAGTGAATTAGTTGGATATAATGATATTTTGTCACTAAATACTTATTTACGTAATGATTTTACGTTTAATGATTTTATATTTTGTGATCATCAAAACATAGGGACATCGAAAAATATTAATAACGTTTTTACGCATTATTTATATCAACAATCTCCCCCTTTTTGATGATTACAAAATCTAAACTCATTAAATCAAAAATTATTATATATGCAAGTATTTAGTGAGTTTATATCACTTCTCCCCCTTTTTGTGAACATCAAAAAGGTTGTCCCGAAGTTGGATGAGCTCCCCCTTGATGTTTACTCCCCCTCGTTTTAAGGTTAAATGACAAATCGAGATATGGAATGCTTGAAAAAATATTTAGAACATACAATATATCAATAAATTAAATATATAACAAAAAAACATGTAAAAAGCAAACAATAAATCTCAACAAGCATTCATTATTCATAAAGATAGATTATGTTGGAAGACATAATCATTGATACATAAGCATACATATATGCTTTTCTAAGAAAACTACATTAGATAATACTAAGTTGCCATCTTGAGGTCTCTAGGACTTGCTTGGAGATTTGAAGCATGGAGCATGGATTTAATGGAGGTAGACATTGGTGGGAATTTTGTTTGGAGAGTTTGAAGTGGTTGATGGAGGTGAGCTTGGAGTGGAAGAGTTGGATTGTTGTGTTTGTGGTGGTGGTGGGGAAGACCTTGTGAGGAGATACTCAATCCAAGTAAAGTGCTCATTGAGAGCAATGGTTTGTTTTTCGAGAAAAATACAACAAGGACAATTGTTGACATGATTCTCAAGTGGGACAATGTTGTTGGATGGTGAGGATGGAGTGGTAGAAGGTTGTTGAACCAAATTGCGTTGAGCAAGATGTAGGGCAAGGAGAGCACTAAGCTCATGGGCTTCTTTAAGCTCCTCAACGAACTTTTTATGTTCGGAGGAAGGTGATGATGGAGGAGTTGGGTTATTGTTGGGGATTGAGGTTTGAACATTTGACATAGGATTCATGTCTTGATGAGAAGGATGGATGTGGTTTTGGGATTGAGTATGTTCCTTAAAAGGATCATTTGGAAGATTTGTGGTGAGTGAGATAGTAAGGTTATCATGTGGAGGTAAAGTGAAGGTATCATTTGGGTAAAGTGAATGTTTAGTTGTTGGTTGGTTGGAGACAACATCATTAATGGATGAGAATTTTTGACATGTGTCAAGTTTTCTTCTCCACACGGGTTTAACGGTGATTCTTGCACCTCTTGTGGGTTTGGTTCTTGGATGATTGGGGGAAGACATGATGGATTGAGTGATGATTAATGATGAATGAGGGTATTTATAGTGTGATGATATGGTGTTTATGGAAGGATAATATGTGGTAGATTTGATAGACAAAGAATGTTTGTGAATTTAGGGAAGTGGAGAATCAAAATAGGGTGAAATGGGCTAAAAAGCAGAAAGCAAACAGGAAACCTCAACCATCAGGTGGCCGGCCCCCTTAATTAATCGCCGGCCCCTTTAATTTTAAGGGGGCCGCCCGTTGTAATTATGGGGGCCGCCCAATGTCTGGTTCCCAGATTGCCAGAAATGGTTTTTGGTACAGATTTTTCTAGAAAGATGTTTGTTTTGAGGTTTGGTTTTGGGCAAGTCCATCTCTTTAGGCAACTAAACAAATATTATCATGATGAAGTATGCATGGAAAAAATATATATGTAGGAAACTAAGCAAATATTATAGTTTTCATGCAAAGGCAATAATGATAAAGAACAAATAAGCAAGTTATGTATCCTAAGGCAACAAATAAAGTATAAGGCAACTAAGTGAGGGAGAAACTAATGATGGAACAAATGTGACCAAGTGACACTTGACATTTTTCTAGTGTGTGCCTATATGCAACAAATGTGGAGATGTGATTGCTTCGACTCCTAATGCAAAGAAATACATGTATCCTAAGAAGCAATCCAAAAACTCCTTGATTTTATTTGCTTAGTCCATGATTGCCAAAGATATATATTGGATTATACATTTTGACACTTCATGTTAATTCTTATGTATGATTTTAGAAAAACGTTTTTACCATTATTCAGCAATGTAAACAAAATTTGAAAATGATGAGTTTTCCTAATCGTGAGAATGATTTCAAAATGAATTGAGGTTTTCTTTTGAGAGTATATATGCAAAAACAAAATATCTCAATTCCTGATTTTTGTGCAAAACAAAATCCTAGACTCATATGGCCGACCCCCTTAAAGTGAGGCCGGTCCCCTTAATTTTAAGGGTGCCGCCCTTATAGATTTAAGGGGTCCGCCCATCTGACAGTCAGAAAAAAAATTTCAGAATCATGAAATTTCAGAAATAAAATTTTAATCTATTTGTTCCATCATTCCTAATGCTAAACGCAAGTTGTTAAATAATTCACGCTTAAGGGGCTTGTTAAATATATCCGCAATGTTATCTTCCGAGGCTACCTTTTCTATTGTTATGTTTCCCTTTTGTACGTTGTCCCTAAGAAAGTGATGACGTATTTCTATATGTTTAGTCCTAGAGTGTTGAACAGGATTCTTACTTAAATCTATGGATCCTTTATTATCACACATTGTAGGAATGTTTTCTAACCTAACGCCATAGTCTACGAGAGCTTGTTTCATCCATAGTGCTTGTGACATGCCTTTCCAGCGCTTACATATTCAGCTTTGGTGGTCAAAATAGCAAGAGCGGTTTGCTTCTTGGAAAACCAAGAGGTTAGGCAACATCCCATAAACGTGCAAATACCACTAGTGCTTTTTCGATCCACGTAGTCTCCCGCATGATCCGAATCCGCATAGACAATGGTTTCTATGCCGGATCCCTTAGGATACCATAATCCTAAGTGTATAATGCCTTTAATGTATCGGAAGATACGCTTAACCGCTTCTAGGTGAGAGGTTTTGGGATCCTCTTGAAAGCGGGCACAAAGGCAAACACTAAACATGATATCGGGTCTACTTGTCGTTAAGTATAGTAAACTACCTATCATTCCTCTATACTTAGTGTTATCTACGGACTCACCTTCTTCATCTCTTGTGAGTTTCACTTCCGTAGACATAGGTGTCTTAAGGGATTTTGAGTCTTCTAGGCCAAATTTCTTAAGCATTTCCTTAATGTATTTTGATTGGTTAAAAAATATTCCATCTTTTAGTTGTTTTATTTGTAATCCTAGGAAGAAGTTTAGTTCACCCATCATGCTCATCTCAAACTCATCATGCATGATTTTGGAAAATTCATCACACATATCCTGACAAGTCGATCCAAATGCAATGTCATCGACATATATTTGAAAAATGATGATATTTGGGTCACTTCTTTTAGTGAAGAGAGTGTTATCTACCATTCCCATAGAATAATTATGCTCAACTAGGAAAGCTTTAAGTCTATCATACCAAGCCTTTGGATCTTGCTTAAGACCATATAAAGCTTTCTTTAGATGGTAAACATAATCAGGTTTTGCGATGTCAATGAATCCCGGAGGTTGTGCCACATAAACCTCCTCATTGATAAAACCGTTGAGGAAAGCACTCTTCACATCCATTTGGTATAACTTAAAGTCTAGGGCGCAGGCATAAGCTAAAAGGATTCTAATGGATTCTAATCTAGCTACAGGAGCATAGGTTTCGTCATAATCAATTCCCTCTTGTTGATTATAACCTTGGGTGACTAACCTAGCTTTATTCCTAGTTACTATTCCATTTTCATCTAATTTATTCCTAAATACCCACTTAGTTCCTATTACTGTTGCATTCCTAGGATTTGGGACTAGTTCCCAAACATCATTTGTTTTAAATTGATTTAATTCTTCTTGCATAGCCATAATCCAACTTTCATCCTTTAAGGCTTCATTTACATTCTTAGGTTCTATTGTGGACACAAAACAAAAGAAGTTATTTTTATCTTTAGCTTGTGATCTAAGTGTTCTTTGATTTAGGTGACCTATTATGTTATCTAATGGATGTGACTTTGATTCTTTAACATTTACAACTTCATTTTCTTCTAAAGTTTCTACTTCAAGATCATTACCTAAGGGTTTAGTTTTACTAACCTCAATAGCTTCTTCCTCTATAACATCATCCTCTTCCAAGGGTAATGTTTTAGGTAGTGGAGGAGTTTCATCAAAGGTTACATTTAGGGATTCTTCTACTTTCATGGTATGTTTATTAAGAATTATATATGCCTTACTATTTTGAGAATATCCTAGAAAAACTCCTTCGTAAGCCTTAGGGTCGAACTTAGTGAGATAGTCTTTTATATTAAGAATGAAGCATTTACTTCTGAATACTCTAAAGTAGCCTATATTAGGTTTTCTACCTCTTAATAATTCATATGGAGTTTTTCCTAAGATTTGTCTAATGGAAACCCTTTTAAGTATATATGTTGATGTATCTACGGCGTGACACCAAAATTTTTGTGGGATAGATTGTTCATTTAACATTGTTCTACTCATTTCTTGTAAAGACCTATTTTTTCTTTCTACTACCCCATTTGATTGCGGAGTACGTGGAGCGGAAAAGTTGTGAGATATTCCATTTTTATCACAAAATTTTCCGAATTGTACTTCGTTATCAAATTCCCTACCATGGTCCGTTCTAATTGAGACTATAGAGCATCTTAACTTATTTTGTATCATTTTACTAAATATCTCAAATTTTTCAAAGGCTTCGGTTTTATCACTTAAGAACCTAGTCCACGTGTATCGATTGCCACCGTAGCTCCGCATAGCGGATGGACCAAAAAGGTCCATATGAAGTAATTCTGAGCATCTAGTTGTGGATAACATATTTTTAGCTTTGTGACTAGCATGTGCTTGTTTTCCAGTTTTACAATCATCGCAAAAGTGTTGATCATATCTTAGGCTAGGTAAGTTTCTAACTAATTCCTTAGAAGCTAAAGATTGTATTTGTTGCATGTTTGCATGAACTAATCTCCTATGCCACAAAGTGGAGTTTTCATCTATAGTAGCTAGGCATATCTTATCTTCCAGTTTGTCTCCTAATTTCATAACATATATACCTCCTGATGTGTGGGAATTGCACCAGGCTTTACCTCTCGAGGGATCTCGAGAAGCTTACAACCCCCACCAGGCAGTGTACCTGATCGTTGTAGTATAGTATAGTGACAAGTACCAGGGGATTGATCGTTCAACTTAGGAATAGTGTCGCTAGGATTAGAAGGCCGAAGAACTAGGTCTAGAGGTGAGGGATGATTCTTTTTGTATTTTTATAAAAGCAAGTAAAATCTCGGTTTTTAGAGGAGTGGGCGGAATTAGTTGCTAGTCAACTAACCCAATTACTAAGATGCAATCAAAATAAAATAATAAAAATGATAATAAACTAAATTAACTAGTGGTGTGAGCAATATATGGGAGAATTGTGTTTACTTAGATTTCACTACTCCCTATATATCTTTTACAGGTTAATTACTTGTTACAGTTGCGTGGATGACGGATTGTATTCCTTAATACCATTAATGGGGTGGCGTACTTACTTCCCCAATCCTATAAGCTCCTACTTCACTCCTATGTCGAGCCGGCTAAGAAGCTCCTAACATGGGATCACTAGAATTCACTCATGCATTAAATACAATCATAAAAACCTAGTACACATCGGTTCATGTTTCTTAAGACGTTCAAGCAAGTTACACAATGGACATCTGCCAGTTTTCTTAAGCCTAACATTGAAATCATTCATCCATTACAACTATAAACAAGCAATCAACCTATAATCAACATCTAGGTTTCATTACATCTAAGCAAACACATGAAAGATCTAGCCTAGCATGTTATAATCAAGACAAGCACAAGATATATTCAAACAACACATAGACATATTGAATGAATTCAAAGAAGACTTATCTTAATTGAACATGAAAGGTTTCAAGGGGTGAAAACCCTTGAAAATATTGTTACAAACGACCTAGAGTTTATTAGGTTCGGCCCTAGTATTCTCCACACAAGTTCCTCTTTTATTATTGAAAAATAGAAAAGTATATATAGATTTTGTGGGGTGACAGCGTCAAGAGTAAATTTCTGACGCCGTCATCTCGCCGCCAATAAAGTTCTCGGACTGCCTAGATCTGGGTTTGACGCTGTCACGTGTAATCCTTCTTCAGACCGTCACCAAAATAACTCTTGACGCCCTTCTTCTGACGCCTTCAGGTTTTTTCTGGGTCGTCATGGATTTTGCTCTTGACGCCGTCATATTTTCCTTCTTGACGCCGTCAGGTACTGTTCCCAGCATGGAAAATTAAGTTTTTGCCGTTTTCTTCACTTTTATGCTCCAAAAACGTCCAAAATGCTTCCTTTTCCAGAATTCACTCCCAAAGTACCTAAAATCACAAAAGGAACGATTTAGGGCAATATTTGATCAAATCAATTCAATTCCGGGCTTAAATGACCCCCTAAAAATGGTTCATTTTTCGCCTCATCATATACCCTTACACTTGAGATTTGCTTGTCCTCAAGCGAATGCGCTTTTATTCTAATCAAAATACAAGTTAGTGGTCATTTAACACTAATATAAAAGTAATTACAACAAATAATCGTTCCACTAAAGACCAAAGACAAGCACGGAGGTCATACACTAGCACCTCACAAATAGTGTTTAGATACTCACATCTCTCGGGTGTAATAAAGTAATATCACAATATGGAAATGGAAAACATCTCTCACTACCTGTCATAGCAAAATAGATTACCATAGGCTTGGGAAAGGATCAAACCTCCACCACATGGCGTAAGCACCTAGGATAAACTATCAAAGAGGTCTTTTTAAAGGGTTGTAACGTTAGGTATAGGGATATGAAATATACGGTTTTGTTGGATATAGGCAATCTTTACTGGTGGCGGGTTAATAATCTTGGTTAATTACATGTACAATATGGCGTTGCTAAGCCAAGACTAGACTCGACTTAAGCTAATAAATCAAAAATAACAAAAACATAAAATAAACATAGAATGAAACGGGATGGTAGTCCGTATGTTTTTCTCTTTTTCTATATTTTTTTTTCTTTTTCTTGATTTTTTTTTTCTTTTTTTCTTTTTCTTTTCTTTTTTTGTTGTGTGCATACACTCTTATCCTACCATCCAAAATACACTCTTACACTTGAATTTTTACATACTTTACAAATAACGAATCTAATGACTCGAATCAAGATAATCAAAACACTTGGAGTACTTTTAAGATTAACGTACATATAGGGGTAATAATATTATGTTTTTCCCCATTACTCCATAAAATAAGTACTTTACAAATGAGTCCCAATCGTCCCAAAACAATATGTACAAGGATATGACTCGACTTAGCAACCATGTAATCAATTAGACAATTAACTAAGGGTTTAAACAAATAACAATAATGCACTAAAGATGAGTGCATGCACGGAAGGCTAAGGCGATTTGGTTGTACATTTAAGTGGGGTGTAACAAATTCTTCCTTTAAGTAAGATGCTTAAAGTTAGAAACGAAAGGATAGGCTCGGAGAGGTGTACTAGGGGTTTCGTGTACTAAAAATGAGTACAACGCTAAGGTGTGGGAAAAATTAGTTGACTTAACTAGCCAAGTAATATGACTTAAATGGTCAAGTAATTATGATACGGGTTTAACACAAGGGTGATCCTAATGCCTCTTATCATGTAGTAAATCCTACTACACGAATGTAGTCTCACTAGCGGTCTCGGGATGCATCACTAATGCAAGTTCTAGAATCTAAATGCTACCGGTACACTCATAAGCACTAATAGTAAATGCTTTTCCTATCAAATCTAAAGGTGAACCTCACATATTTGGGTGGAAAATTTTTCTGAATAGTACGGTTTTGTGCTAGTCATACAATCTCCTATCCATGAGACGCTTGCTATGGCTTAAGTTTCACTCCTAAATGTTGTAAAAAAATTTAAATTTGGCGCTAAAATTACACTAACAAGTATTTCTCATAGATTTATTACACACCTACCATCAAACAAAAAAACTCAAGCGAAAGTGTATCTGTAAGGTATCATCATTTTACCCTCCCCTTACACTTAGGATGAACATTGTCCCCAATGTTCAAGTAAAGAATGTAAAAGTAAAACAGGTAAAAGAATGAAATCAAATACTCCCCTGATTCGCTCGGTATGGATAATATGGTTACCAGATTACATCTTCCTCCAAGAAAATGAACAATCAAAGCTTCCCTTCCAGAATATAAATCATCTTCTTGTCATATATAACCTATTAAACCTGAGAAAACAGACAAGGCAACTGTTGATACAAAAGTTGGGCGTTCCTGATTATGGGCTCTTGCTCTCGTACCAATTCGCTTCTTAGTACTTGTAACCTGCGCACTAAGAAAATAAACAACACCGTTAGGCTTATCGTGAGATTGTCTCCCACGATTAGACTCCGGCGTGAGAGTAAGTAATCGATTTAGGGTTCTCGTAAAGAGTTAGGGTTTTGTGTATCGTACCTTGAATGAGAGTTATGTCATTCCTTATATAGGCGCAGAATCCTTGTAGGGTTCGTGCTCCTTACATTTCGCACCCATGGTGCTTATCCGGGTAAGGATATCTATTCCATAGATAGATGATCCTTATCTATACCGTGTATAGTTTACTTGGGTTTGGGCTTACGTGAGCCTGTTCCCATTATTGATGCGGCCCAAGTTACAATAGCCCACGCATGGTGGTTTTAGGCCTTAGTAATGTTTATCATTTGGGCTCGTGGCCCATATATAGACTATACGTCATCATGTCCCCCCAGTCTAGTGTGCGCGGCTCGTAGCCGCGGATGCTAGACTAATAATAACAGCGGTAAGCGTGGCGGGAGAACATTAAAATATTGCCGCCCATTTTAAAGTGCAATGCACCTAGTCATAGATATTTCAAAAGGAATACCTCGAAAATTGGGGGTTGTGTCCACGTGGCCCTCGTAAATCAGGAAAAAGTGCATGCACCGTTTCGGTTCTAGCCACACGTTTTTGTGAGTGGGATCCACGTGGACATCATCTAGGGTTTTTTACTCCCTATATAATAGTCACCGCCCCCATTGTTACAAAAACACACAGTAAAAACACACACTCACCTTTGCTCACTTCTTTTAAAAGCGTATTTTTTGCAAAGAAAGTAATCATTTCATTAGGTAATTTTTGTGTGCGTTTCTTAGTGAATTAATGAAAATGGTTGCCCAGTTAGAGGACTTTCGCTCTGCGATGACGGAGAATGATGTTACACAGTTTACATCTGACTATTTCATTCCTCTGGATGTGCGTCCAGAGGCTCCAGACGTTAACGCGTGTATAGCCGATTTCCCCGAAGGGAAAATAGGGCTATACACGAAATTCTTTGAGTACGCGAATTACCGCGTGCCAATATCTATTTTTCTGAGCGATTTGCTCAACCACTATCGCCTCCACATCTCACAGCTGCACTGTATAGGTGCGGCTAAGGTGTCGAATTTTGAAGTAAACTGCCATTTACTTGCGATAGAACTGACCATAGCCTTGTTCCGCTCCTTTTACCACACGACGTGGTCAAACAGATGGGTATCTTTTGCGAAGCGCCCGGGGGCGCTTCAGTGTTATACTGAGAAGGTAGAATCCCTAAGAAATTGGAGGGAGCATTTTTTCTAGGTTGATGATGTGGTTTTTCCATCGCCCTATGAGTTTTATACTCAGGATACTTTGCCAAGGGATGGGCGCCCCGCACCCGG